>RJWM01013407.1:0-53534 GCA_004363535.1 Dasyprocta punctata
ACAAATCTTGATCATTAAGGTAGGCAGTTTTGATTGTGCATGCTATCAAATAAATGGGGATATATTTTAATATCAGATAAAGGAATGACAGCCTCAGAGTTGTACTATAGAAAGATTAAATGGTAGGCAATACATAAAAACATACTGAAAAGAAGAAATATCCATTGGTGGAACAAGCTCCTGAGCAGGTAACTATAGTGATTTGGGTACAAAGTAATTTAGTCCATAAGCAGGATAGCATCAAGATACGTTGAGTTCGAGGCCGGCTTGGGCTACAACGCGAGCACAAGGCCGGCCTGAGCTACATAGTGCGACCCTGCTTCAAAAAACTAGGGCTGGGAGTTTGGCTCAGTGCTTTAAGCGCCTGCCCTGGCAGGCGCGAGGTTGTGAGTTCAATCCCCGGTGCCGCAAAAAAAAAAAAAAAAAAAAGATACGTTGAAAAGGTACAACATACAAAACACAATCACTGATCTGATGTTAGGATTAAGGTAGAGGGCAAAGAATATTAGATGATTTTAATCTATCCTTTTACCTATGATGAATTTTAAGATAGATGGCTGGCACAACTGATATGCAAATAGGTGACAGTTCTTTAAAAAAAATTGAAAAATGTAATTTTCTTACAATCTAGTAATACCATTTCTGAGTATACATCCAAGGAACGAAGGAAAATATCACAGCAATAGTTATATATTCATGTTCATAGTAGCTTCATTTGCAAACAAAGGGGAAAATAGTAGTGATTTGTTATATAAGCGAAACTGTGTTCATATAAGAATGGAATACTGTTCAGCCATAAAAAGGAGAAAATTCTGACAAGTGTTATAACATGGCTAAACAATGAGGATATTAAGCTAATCACAAAAAGGCAAATGACATGTGTTTACTTATAAGAAGAGTCAAGAGTGCTCAAACTCATAGAAAAAAAAACAAATAAAAGTTGCTGCCAGTGGCCAGCAGGAGAACTAAATGGAAAATTGCTATTTCATGGACATAGACTTTCAGTTTTGCAGGAAGGAAACAGGAGATTAGTTGTACCTCAATAGACATACAGTAACGATACTGAACTGTACGTTTCAGCATGTTTGAGATGGCAATTTTTATGTTGTGTGTATTTTATGAAAAATCATAAAGAAAGGAAGAGTGTGCGTGCATACAATTAATCAAAAACACTTTTATAAGACAGCATACATAGGACAGATAATGTTAAAAAGAAATGACCTTTAAAAATTACCAGTATCTGTTTAGAATCGATAGCAACAAGTCAGGAAAAAAAAACCTGTAAGAGTAGGATGCTGTATTTAACAGATGGATACAATTAACTATTGTATCCTGTCAAGTCAAGGCTTTCAAAGAACTCCCTTTGTGTGGGTACTAGCACAATGTAACAGGAGGTAAACTTTCAGTTTTTGCTTCTGTTACTTATTTATAAGGTCGTAGAAAACTTAATTAAAGTAATTGATATTATAACAATACTTGTTTATCTCAAGGGGCTAAAGTGTTTCAAATAGTGCGTTTATTAATGTGTTTGGATACATGGAAGGCAGAAGTTATTATCATCTGCCGACCTTCTTGATGAGTTTTGTGTAAAGAATAACAGTTTTCTAGGTTAATTTCTCTACAGCAGATTGCCAGACACTGTCAAGGGCAGGCAGGGGACGTATTAGCTACTGACGTCACACAAATCATGATGATCAATGGGGAGAACAAGCTAGATGATTTAGGTTCAAACATTTGAACTCATATAACTAGTTTACGTATTTGCATTGATACAGTTTTATAAATTCAATATTTATCTTCTCTGCACCACATAGTTTTTAATGTGTTGATTTTAGGTAAATTATCTGTGTAACAGAGAAGAAGATATGAGACCTGAACAAGGGACATATGTGTTTTTGAGAAAACACATAAGACATACAAGAAAAATTAAAAACTCAAAAGGTCCTAAAAGTAGCAGAATAATACTTTAAGAAATTTGATAAGGGGGGAATTCTTAATTGTTTAGATTGTAGTTGACAGGAAACCAGGGAGACAGGGAATAGCAGTTAGCATCACTGAACTTGGCACATTACACATTATTTTATTAAATTTTCACAACAATTCAAGAAGAGAGACTTTTGTTGTGATTTTTTAGATGAAGAATCTGTAAGTAATTTGTCCCAAATCACACAACTGATAAATGAGGGATGGATTTCCTGTCAGTGTTTGGGAGCTCTGTGCCCAGACTTCTTCCATAATATGACCCAATCCAACTTGCACCTCACAAAATACATTTAGGTGTATTTTTATCAGAAAGATCACAAGCCTCAATGGCATTTCATCTTCTAAATCTAAACTGTCCCTAACTGGAGGGTATATATCTATAAAATAGAGTATATTCTTTTACTGAGCAACAACACATATCTTTTTGATGAGGACAGAAAGGTCAGAGTAGTTTTGAGGCAAAAGAACAGTCAAAACACCAAAGCACATCATAACTAATGTTTTCACTGAGGAGAATTAAAGAAATGAAAGAATTTATCCACAGGGACTCAGCTAATGAAGATTCTTCCCATACAACACGCTGACAATTTATAAATTACTGACAATCGTGGATAAACTGAAGAAAATTGCTAAGTATTATTTGTGAAAGATCCTAAAGTGTCTCATCATGATCCTCTCTATTAAACTATAACAGAAATCTCATTGTCAATGGTATAGTAACTCAACTAAAAGTTATTAGTATTTGCCATATAGTGTTAGATTATTTCCAATTTATTTTTGTATGTGATTCTATAGTATCACTCAGGTACCTCCTGATAGGATATAATTAAATGCCACCAAGCTCTTCCTCATGCTATTATTAATTTAATCAATGGCACTTATATTTGAACAGCAACTCTTTTTACTTTTTATCTTTCCAGTGAATACATTTTCCTGTTATCATTGTTTTCTAACAATTTTATGCTCATTTTACTAGTTCCTACTAACTTTGTTCCATATAATAAGGAAACAGTATGTAGTATATCTGTCCTTCCATTCTTTTCCCAATTAACACCCCAATAATTGAATATGAATTTAATAAGAAATACCAGAAAAAGTGACAAAATTTGCTTCTTTGATACTTAGTGACTGTTTTACAGTTTTAAAGTTCATCTTGCTGTATTTTTCTGTTGACACATAAGTGAATGCAAAATGCATACAACTAAATTGCAGGCAGAATTAAGACAGTAAAGGTAATAAATTCAGAATAGTTTATATCCGTGGAGTTGATAATTATTTAACATGAAATATGAGAAGAATAAATGTAACATAATTTGAAAAAGGCTAGCTGAGGAAGAGTACTTTTTTGGTTCAGATATTAAATAGAAGAGCCTATTATTCTGTTGTATAAAGTGAATGTCTAGTAGGGGCAAAGTGCTGCATGAAACACTTAAAAAAAGCACACTTCAGTTTTCTGTGAGTACTATAGAGATGATGACTAACGGATAGTCAGTTTACTCAGAAATGAAAAAACTAAACACAAACAAATGCAACTCATCCTCATAACTAACTTCTTACAAAGTTGGACTATCCTAAGCCTTATAAAAGTCAGTATCATTCATGCACAAATGCAGAAGAAACTAGGTCTCAAAATCTACCCAAAATAGAATAAATCAAAGTTGAGTCAGAAAATCTCGCACACTAATCCATGTAATAGTACAGTGAAGAGTTACGCACTGTTCCTGCATTTAACCATGTCACCAGATAAAATGAAGACATGCATCATAAGCTGAATCCTGGAGACTGGAGCCTTCTATGCTCTGAATGCCGAGTAAGTGAACTGACCTGCATTTCACTGAATCCTGGGCCACATTAGCAAAACTAACTCCTGGACCACAGCTCTCAATAATAGGTTGTCTGTTTAACAACATTTAATTGTTCTCAAATTAAATCTTAAAAGTGCAATTTTTAATAATTATATAATTCCACTGATGTCATATCTTATTGTAAGGATTCTTACATTGATGTGATTTAAATACTGTACACACCACTAATATTGACATGTGGAGCAGAATTTTTTTTTCTTAAGATAGCTACAGGGATTTCTCTTGAAAAGCAAAATGAAAACAAGTTACTCGAACAGAGCCCAAGTCAAACTATTTTTAATTATATGTGAATAAAATGTGTGAAAGTTGAGGAAAATTCTCATAAAAACCCAGAAGAATTTTATATGAAAGCTTCTTTCCTTACATGTTTTTTAAATTCTTGGTCCACTTAAAAAGACTACAAAAATGTATCAATTAGAATATCATTAGATCAGGAAAAAAACCACTCTATTAAAGAGACTTCGATCAAGAGATGCTTCTGGAATTTCATTAAAATGATTAGCAAATAGCTATACATTTACAAGATTTATTTAAAAATCATTTTACTATTCCTAAGTTATTTAGTATGTAAATATTCAACCATTTCTCTGTGTTGATGACATCAGTTATGAGGCCTTCTGTTATACTTAATTCTGAGCAGTAGCAAAATAATAAACTGTAGTTATGCTTACAAAACTGCTAAAAATAATTTTAACCAAGATGACTTGGACCAAATGTAAAAGATAGAGAAAGAACTATGGTGCTTTACTATATTCAGATTGTCATTTGTGAACAGCCATCATGATTGGGAAGAAAATACAATGGATGCAGGAATGTTGCTTTTCCACTCAGATGGAGAGATTTGAGACAGTAAGTCATATTTAGTGGCCACTCTCTCACTGGGCAAGAAGCATGATTTAGGCCAGTGGTTCCCAAATCACTGAAGGCTCAGAACCACCTGGAGGGTGAACCAACTTTCCTAGGTTTCATCCCTGAGTTTCAGATTCAGAAAGTCTGGAACAGGATTCGGTAGTCACATTTCTAGCAAGTTCCCTAGAAGTGTTACCCCTGCTGCTCCGTGGGAAGACACTATTTCACAATATGAAAAATACAAACTAAAGCAAAACAGAAAAATCAAGATTTCATTCTAGAAATATCTTCAGTCTAAAAAAAGCAGATATATGAAATCAGATGCAAAAGGCAAAGTATATAAATAATTCAGTATGTAAGTTAACTAACTGATTGTCTGCTGATGCATCCCTAGTTGCCTGGAGCCAATGATATGAAAGGATTTGGAGGGAATTAGCTGGCAAATCTTTTCCTTCTCCTACAATAAAAGAGAAGCAAAACTGATAGAACACTTATGGAAACAAACAAATATGACAGTATGCACTGAAAAATATTAGCAAAGCAGACTGATAAAATTATATCCATCTCACCTCTCAAAATTTGACTGTGCAATTTAGAAAGAACTGATAAAATTCTTGTTATCTGCTTTCTCATATTTGTATGTCCATCATTTTTCACCTAAGCTTTCTTGCCTAATATTCTTTTCTCCTCTTCATATTTTCTCACTCTGTAGTTTTAGGTGTACTCACCATCACAAATTAGGTTTTTAAATTCAATGTTTCAGTAACAGCTCCAATTATATAACAAACTGATTCCAAAGGTACAAGTCTGTTCATTAGTATAATTGATTGAATTCTATTTAGAAAACATTTTTCAAAGATACTTAAATTGTGGTGAGAAAGAAAAATTCATTTAAAAGGAGACAATAAGTTACATTTCCCATTCTTCTTCTAAGGATTCATTATAGAATTAGACTTGCCAAAAAGCCCTGAGGATGAAGAGAAGGGCAAACTGTGTGCTCAAATAAAAATAGATCTAATCTCACAAACTGTGCCAGAATTATTTTCATTCAACATTTCAAAGATGTAATAATATTTTATACTATTTTGCCTGAACCCTAAGTTTTGTGGGAAGTAATCCACCGAGTTCACTTTATAGTTGTTAACTGCTTGGCTGGAGATGGGTGATTGCTTGCCTGTATCCAGAGATACTCTTTCTGAAAAATGATAGTTCTGAGATTGGGATAATGAGTATTCTTAGGGTATTTTTTAAACTATCTATGTCCACACTGACTTCTTCAGGAAAGGTCATCAAGTTATTGGGAGAAGTGCATTTTTCATAGTTATATTAAAAAACCCTATAAACCATATTAGGCTCTGTTTTTAGAGGTGGTGCTAAGGCACTATGATTCTATAATAAATTTAGAATTTTTTCCACTTGACTTCAAACTTTCAAGTTAGAAATTGCTCTTTTGAATCTTTATCTTACTTATGATTCCTAAAGAAGCGTTTATAAAATTTAACATAAGAAGCAACAGCTAGGAAAACTGCTATTTTAGTAGTTCTTAGCATTTACTGTAAAGATATACATATTAATCAGTTGAATACTAATATAGAAAAAGATCAGGCCTGGATTGAATATCTTATTCATCACTAAGAGCAATATGTAGGGTTAGGATTTTGGGAAATCTAGCAAATAAGGAAAGCAGTATAGGTCATTCATTTCTGTGAACCTGCAGTTTGCTGCTGCATTAGGATGATGATAAAAGTTCACCAGGCAAGTCACCTTCAAGCTGTCAATATATGGCCTTTATCTCTCAAGGGAAACCATGTAGAAACAGACACTTAGAATTTTTCCCTGTATAGGCAAACCCTACCTAACTGTTTAGCAAGAAGTATCCCAATAGTCTGTACAACAGATGTGACTACCTCGCTTAACACTAGCAGATGAAGAAAATAAGGGCAGAAAAGTCATATGCTAATCATAAAGATGCACAGAGAAACTGTTGCCTGAGCACAGATAATACACCTCGCTCTGGCCATCTGTCCCACCATGTGTGCTGCACATCGCAAGAGGAGGGGAGGAGGAGTGGGCAGCTGAGTTCAACTTCTAAAGAAGTGCTTTGGAATAAAAACACAATGGCTTTCACCAGAAGTGTGACAGTTGAGGATGAGCTTTTTTAATTAATACTGTAAATAATGTTTGTTAAGAGAGTGTAAGCTTTAAGTAGTCTATACGTTCGAAAAACCATAAAGTTGTGTCCCATGATGTCTTACTATCCTTGATTGTATTTCAGTAGTTTTTCTTGAGCAGCAGCAAAAGATAATAGTTGAGATGTAGAAATTTCACATAACTATTTTTGTGTGTGAAAGCCATTATGCATATATGGACCAAACCAAGATTGTTATTTTCTTAGTAGTCAAATAGAAAAAAATCACGCGAGAAAAATTACATTTAAAATACATACCAACCTAGTGAACGTAGAAGTCATTCAAACATACAGTTAAATTCAGAAATTAGTATATAGAATATAGAAAAAGAGGTATGATGTCTTTCAGGATAAAATGGTTATTTAGTCATAAACAATTTTTGCAGCATTCATATAGATCATAATCATGAGAATTATATAAGTTTCTTACATTGAATAATGAGTATGATTACCAATAGTGGACAGTAACACAAACTAGAAAAAATTATAGCTTTCTGTTTGAAATTTTAAGTCAAAACCTTTGAAACCTATCTGCTCACAGGGCAGGAGAGTATATATCCTTTTCCAAACTCAGAAATTTCAGGAAAGTACACTGAAACAACTATTAGTGATACCATATTAAAACGAGAAGTGATAAGGCAAAAGTAATACAAACCAACAAAGTATTTTGACATAGTAATATAGTAGATGACACGTATTGTAGAGAGTGGGGAATGAAGAATGAATTTTGGTTAAGGGAAGAAAATCACATTTCCCCTATTGTCTGATAGATAACGATACAATCTCTTTCATTACAAGATCTAGAAATTTAACTTTGATTCAAATTGAAAAACATTCACTTCAAACATCAAAAAAAATACATAGAAGTGTTCTTAGAGTGTTCGTAATGCTTGGAAATGTATCTATTTACCTCGTATCAAACCCTACAAATATAGGTTTTTAAAATTTTCTATAAAAAAGAGATTTTAAAATTGTATTTCAAGAAGTTAGATTGAAAATATTTCTCCTTGTGAAGACCATTATCCTGGGATAGATTTTTTTCCTCAGGAATAATGTTTTTATTCCTTAATTCAGCTGAGTCTTTAATTTTCTGCTACAAAAAAGACAGACTAACATTTAATAACTTATAAATAGTATGAATTTATTTGGCAAAAGAAAATGACTTTTGTATTTAGTACTGAGTAAATATTCATTTTATAGTGACATGTGTTATTAGATTAAAACACATGACAGATTCAAATAATAGAAAATTTAGGTGTACAAAACCTATTAAAATCTTCAAATAGTTTTCATATGGGCTAAAAAATAATTTAAAATACTTTTATTCTCATCAGACTTTGAAAGACTTAGTTTTAGTACTAAAATTAACATTGACTTTTTATGAACTAAAGCAGATTTCTCTGAAAAATAAAAATAAAACACAAGAACAAAAAACATGTCCTAAATCAGAGATTTAACAAAAGTTGATTAGGCAGCCATGTTTGAAAAAATAAGCATAAAACTAGACAATCAAATGTGAAGTCAAAGAAAAAGAGTCAAAATTCTAAACTAGGTCTTCTCATGTGATTTTTAATTATAAAAGATTGTTCATGCTCCTTGAAAAGAATTTAAAACTGTACAAATTCACTGTAAGCATTTTATCTATTAGTTTTAAAACTCTCACCCAGGTTCTACTTTGGAACTGCAGTAAATTAGACAAGAGTTTTTAAGTTGTCTCTAAATGGCTATAATTAAACCCTCACTTAGAGCTTTGCCATCTATTTCAAGGGCAAATTCAATGTGATAAGGATGTATAAGAGTAGAATTATTAAAAGGAAGAAGAAAAAAAAAAGAAAAAGAAAATCTGTGACTTGGCATGGATTCTTACATAAGGGTGCAGGTTAGAAACTCCAATAATTTCTTTTAAAAAGAGGTTGTTATATGAAGATCAAAAAGGGTAGGTGAATAGAAGAAAAATAGTGCAACCTTTCTTTTTACAGCTATGATTAAAAGTGAACTCTTTGCCCAGGAAATCTATTAATTATTAAACTTTTCATCTTCAAAATTCACTGTGAAAACAAATGTACTTCTTTAAAATGACCCTAATTCAAATCCAGTGTGTACCTATAGGTCAAATTCTTTGACATGAATCTAATTAGCAAGAATAGGCCACATAGCCCATGGGTAAAGAAAGATAACTGATGAGACCTAGAAATGGGAATGACATTAATGTCAAGAATGGCAGGATACTGAGACAATAGAGTTGCTATGTTCAGTGGGGAAAAAAAAATGTCCTATTTGCAATAAGAAAAGAGCTATCAACTACTATTTTACTAACTACTAAAAATTTTGTAAAATAGAAGCCAAGACATAGGATATTCCTGTTATAGCAGTTAGGAGGATGTTCATATAATTTGGTATGAACTTACTTACCTGATAATTTAGTAAATTATATTTTGTAACAAAATTATTTTTAGAAATGAAGTGCAGAGTTATCTGTCAGCTATAGTTCAAGAGTGTGAATTTCTGATTTTTTCTTTCACTAAAAAAAAAACTTTCGATATGATCTAGGAATAATGAAATGTGCTTAATTATTTTGTATATAGAGAAAAAGGCACCATGCATTTCAAAAAGCACAATACAGTTTACATGAAATATTTTCAGCCATTAATTTGTGATGATAGACCAGGCCTTTTTAATAGAAAGAAAATTACACTATGAACATTTATTTTATAAGAAAAATGAGATGCAGTGAACACCAAAATAATATACCTTTATGTAAATGCTCCACCAACTGATAAGTAGATGAGTCTTCGACACTACTTCACTCATTTTTCGCCCTCATAATTTTGGTTTAAAAGCATTGTATCCCACTGCCTGTCTTCTAAGAAAATCTAAATCATTGGTGCTCATTTTTTCTTTTGAAATGCTCAGAAATATCATCTTTCCTCAGGGGAAGTACAATGTCATTTTCAAGGATGGCACACATCAAAGTCAATGTGCTAATTGGTTTTAGTTGTTTTCCAAGAACTTTGAACGCTACCTGGTTACTTTAACTGCAGTTCTAAGGGACGAAAGACAGGTCATTTGACCTCCAGATATCAACAAAATAGCAAAAAGTGTTGCTGTCTTCTTTTGTTTCAGTATGAAGACAATAACGTAAACATTCTATTTGTGTTAGGGTTTGTTTATGAGATTATGTTTCACTTTCGAGGAATTTCTGTGACTCTAGTTGCCCAAATTCTTATTTTTCTCATATGTAGTATATGATATCATTATCACTACAAACATAAAAATTTTCTAAATAAAAACAATATTATATTTCCTTAGAAATGAGCAACAATATTTTAAGGATATAAAGTTTATATTGAAATAGGCTAGTTGCTTATTCATACTAATAAGTAATTAGTGACCAATAATAAATATTCCTGCCAGGATTTATTTTCCATCTTAAATGTATTTATTTCTGAGGTCTTAGATTTCACACAGAATTATGTAAGTAAAATCACTCTACACAAGTAGAAACGTTTCTGCTCAAAGGTTACATGGTAATTTTGAAAGCAGGATATTTATAGAAAATGTTAAGATATAAGTCATTGAACAAATAAGGAATTTCTTATTTGTCTATCACAACTATGGTATATTACGAATGTTTGTTTTTATTTTTAACATATTTATATACTTTGAACTTTTGCCCTGAAATACAATTTTACATATTTTTAAGAACTGAATAAATTTAATTTTACAAGAAAAGTCTATTGGAATTTGATTTTATTTCCCAGAAAAAAAAGAAAAACTTTAAGAAACCAAACAAGCAAAATTTATTAAAATAAATGTGCTAGTGTTTCTGGGACAACTGGACTAGCCCTCAGTCTTATTGGGGCAACAGACCTACCAGAAAGTCAAGCACAAAGAAAAAAACAAAAAACAAAACAAAGCAAAACAAAACAACAACAGTAAGGAAGTGGACCAGTCTTCCAGGTTATAAAATTAAGGGACCATAGATGAGAGGATACGAAGTCAGCTCAGCTTTCAAAGACAATGTGGTCAGCCGAGGGACCAAGAAACTGGATCCATGAAAAACAATTAATATCAAGACCACTGAGGCAGGGCAGTGATCTGCCCTTCTCCAAAATTCCAATTAGAAACTTTCCCAGAGGATAAGGGGCGAATTCCAGGTGATCAAGGACGAATGTGTGAGTAGAACAGAAAGTAACCTATAGCATACAGGATATAACATATAGGTTATATGCTATACTAGCATGTAACAATCTCCTTCCAAAATGGAGATTTAAGATGGTAATGAGAAACGCTTAGAATGAAGAGGCATAACAAAGAACACAACTACAGCCCCGCCTCTGCATGTGAAGATATTAAGAGATAGGTCACTGCCCACCCCACGGGTATCACAGAAGCTTTACACCTTCGTGTTTTGTTTGAGCCACCTTGGAGTTCCTTCCCTCTACGACTTTCTCTCATGCTCTAATACAAAAATGAAAGCCTTGTTCCTCAACTAAGGCGCTTCTGCCTGGTCTCCTGATAGAGAGCACAAGAACCCACGGAGTCAGTAACATTTCCACCAGACATGCATTACAAATTTCAATACTAGATACACTATGGCGAATATTGTACTGTTTTTGTTTTGTTTTGTAAGAAAATCTCTTTATTATATATACATTGGGGTATAAAATATGATTTTGAGTACCTGTATTGAAATAGATCCTTTGTAAATGAGAAGAGGACTAAGAGTTGGAGAGAGAGGAGAAAAGGGGGAAGGGAAGTAAAAAGAATTAAATTGTGTACCTGTGGCAGCTCCCCACAATGAAGGAAATCATTACGCACTGCAAACCTACCAGTAAAACTTTAAAATTTTAAAAATGAAATATTTATTTTAGTCAAGCAAACTACATATCCATTCTCTCACGTAAATTCCCTTTTGGTGAGGGAAATAATATAAAAATATACTCATTTTGTTTTCAAAATTGCAAATCTGCAGTATATTAACCATGCCGTTACCTAGCACTCTAGGGTTATTCCGTGTATATATGCATCACATCCTTTAACGCACATCTCCCTATTTTCTTTCATCTCTTTTCATTTACTGATAATTGTTATTTTATTTTTCTATATGTTCAACATTTTTAAGGTACTACATATAAGTGAGATTTTTTCTTTGGTCTCTGGCTTATTTCACTTAGCATCATGACCTCTGGGTTCATTCACATTGTATTAAATGATGGGATTTCTTGCTTTCTTAAGGCAAAAAAATAATATTCCACCTTAAAATATGACTATATCAGACACTCTTTTAGAACAAGGTAGAAAATTACAGTAGCAACATCTGTTAAGTGTTATTTTATAAATTTTCATGAAGTCAAATGTTAATTGTGTACCTGTTTTGACAGTACAAAGACAGAGGGTTAAGACTTATTTTCGTGAGCAGGATAAGAAAAATGAAGAATATATGCAGAGTTATTAGAAAAGGAAAAAGACTAATAAGTACATATTGAGTACATTTAATAATGTTTTCTTGTGTCTATTTCCCTCTATGTTATCAACACCATCCAAAGTAGCAGTGCTTCACACCAGTGATTCAACCATCGACCCCATTAAAGTTTCCTGGTCTCTACTCTAGTCCAGCAAATTAACTACAGAGTGAGCAGGCCATCTACGTAAGTTATGACTGATGGAAATACTGAATGGGACTTATGATGGTATTTTCAACAGTTGCTCAGAGCTCTCGTACATCTTTCATTATTCTTACTTAGTAATTTAAATTGATAGCTTAAGATGAAACTGTCAAGAATTTTTAGAGGATTCTAACCATGGAATTAAAAGAGTTAATCCGTTGTCACTGTAATAAGAGTTAAATGGGTTCATTTGCATTTTACTTGTAAGAGTGGTTTCAAATGTGTCTGGTAAGGCTTAATAGACATCAAAATCAAGTTTAAAACTTGGAAGAATAATATGTCAATCTTGAGAGAAATCATAGTATGGAAAAGATTTTTCTGGACAGGCACTTAAATGTGTTTAATGTAGCAAATGAAAGATGCTACAACTATATTTTTCTATTTTGCTCTAACAAATATGTCTGATAAAGTGAATAAAAGGTATCTTTCAACTAGAGTCAAAAATGTTGGTAATATATCAGTTTAATGGCCCATACTATTCTTTTCCTACACATATACAAATTGCATATTTCGTAACGATGATGCATATTATCCATTAGTTCCAAATAGTACTGTGTCTGCACTGTTCAAGGAATAATACTATCCCACTATGCATTTTTTCTTAACATTAATATTCACTATTTTATGAAACTGACATTAAATCTATTTCAATAAATTATTATGTGAAGTGAATTCCTCTCTTCATCTTTGAAAGTTGAATTTTTGTTTTATTTTTTGAAAGTTAAACATTGTGTCTTTTGCTCCTTTTTAAATTCCTGCTCCATTCCAATGCGTAAGTCCTTTACTAGCATGGAGAGAATATGTCTTAGGTTTTTTTCTTTTTTTATGAATTCATTAAATTAGAAGAATATTTTATACCATCAACAATAAAATGAGGGAAGGGGAGACACAAAAGATGGCCACCATTCTCCTGTGACCACCTTGCTCCCTCTTTCATAGTTGTCCACTCTCACCCTATAGAGTCTATTACTTTTCCTACTTTTAATTGGCCTACACTCCTGCAGAGCCTGTTTCTTTTCCTACTTTTAATTTAAGTAAAACCTAGCTATCTTGTGTACTCATCTCAACCAATTCTTTGTTCAGGACAGAAAGAACCTAGAGAAGAATCTCTAAAAGGCATCCCCAGCACCCCAGAGCCCAGTAACACTATTATTATCACACTGGCCTGCTGCCTGGAGGTAATTTAGGAGTCATCCATACAGGGAGAAGGAAATTAAAGAAAGTCTGATGGCTTTTCTTGAGGGGATGGAGATCAACACAGACACTGAGGCAGATGGGTACTTTAGGCAAAGTCAAATATAAAGAGCTCCAGCAATCTTCATGGGGTTGTCCAGCAAATATGCACTATAAGGAATGTAAGAAAAATGATTCCACAGTAGATACAAATTTGGATCAACACAAAGAAGTTACTTCACACACACACAAAATTATAATCCTCAATGTCTATATACCCACTAACAGCTTCAAAACACATAAAGAATAAACAACAGAATAAGGTCAATTAACAAACCAACAGTTACACTGTCAACATTTCTCAAATACAACTGGAGAGAAAAATCAGTAAAGATATGGAAGATTTGATTTGACCTAATTAACTTGTCCTGCCCCAAACTGAACATACTTTCTTTTTTATTGTCTATGGAATATCACCAAAACTGACCTTTTGACAATCCAAAGCATGTTTCAATAAATTAAAAAAAAATGAATCAGCCATGTTGGCACATGACTGTAATCCCAACACTCAAGGGCCTGAAGCACGAGGATCCTTTTGGGTACAAGGCCAGCCTCGGCTACAATGTGAGTTCAAGGTCAGCCTGAACTACAGAGCTAGACCCTGTTTCAAAAAGAAAAAAGCAAAAACAAAAAAATGAATAAAATGAGAACTAACTAAACATAACTTTAATACAGTGATTTATTTTGTGTAGCTTAGCAAAGGTTTAACAATATTACTAGCAATTATTTTTTAAACAGATCAATCCATTATAGATCAATTATATAATAATCTCTATCTACAAATACATTTCAAAAACTATTACATCGTAGAAATACTCTAGTGGTAATTATCAAGATGTCGGGCTACTTATTTCTGATTTAGCGACAAAATTAAGCAGCCTGGAACATCATTGTATGTTTGCTAAATGGTGAAATCATCTAGTGCTATTTTTTTTTTTTTTTTTTTTTGCGGCACCGGGGATTGAACTCGCAACCTCGCACCTGCCAGGGCAGGCACTTAAGGCACTGAGCCAAACTCCCAGCTCTCATCTAGTGTTATTAACATTAAATTATTTGGAACAAAACACTAGACAGAAAACAGACATAGATCAAGCTTTATTATAAAGTTGTTACTAGCACTACTTTGTTATATAGAGTAATTTTTCAGGATTTAAATTCATGTAATAATGGCAGAAGTTGTATTTTTAATAATTCTTAACTTTTTGCATTTTATCAAGAAAAAGTCATAACATCAATTTCATGGCCTCTGAAACACAAAATTGCTGTCTATAATTAATAGTATTGAAATAACCATTTACTGTTTTGGATTCCAGAGCCAATATACTATTTTCGAGAAATGATTTTGATAGATTACTTTATGAAACCAATATACAAACAAAAACTCAGATACAAAGTATCTTTCTCTGTTTCTCTCTATATCTCTCTATTTCTGGTTTTAAATCTCCAGACGGCACATTATCAATAGCAAAGTTTTCTTCTCTACTCAACCAACTCAGCAACAAAAATCTGTACATTTTGATTGCCTCTTTACTTGTCCTTAAAATGTATCTCAAAATTAAATATTAGTGTGAGAATTCCCATAAATTTTCAAAATCTTTCTATTTCCTCCGGGCTCATTGAGTATGTACTGTATTGGGCAATACTATGTACCCCCAAGTCCTCATACTTTTGATGGGGCTGAGTCTAGTGCTTGTGTTTAGTTTGTTATCTAGCGCTGGGATTGACACACGCCCAGGGGTGGAGCTGAGATACAGTGTAAGGGAAGGTGAATCTTTCCCTTTTGCTCTCTCTCTCTCACTCTCACCAGCGTGCCTTGCTGCTTGTGGCTGCCATGAATGGCAGCCCTGCCATGCCATGCTGCATTGGAGCCAACCTAAGGAGGGACTGAAACTCCCAAGAAACTGTAAAAATAAACCTTTTGTTCCCTAATTTTGGGCATCAGGTATTTTGTCTCAGCAATGAGTGAAAAGTAACCAAAACAGAATTTGGTACCAGGAGTGGGGTCGTTACTGTGACTATTCCTGACCATGTGGTTTGAGAGCCTTTGGAAATGGCTTGCAGGGAAAGTTTGGAGAGGTTCAGAAATGTCGTCTACATGCATAGAGCTGGAACAACTTAAATTGTTCTGTATGAAAGATTCTGGTCAGAGCCCAGGATACCAAAAGTCTGATAGAAAGCCTGCCAGTAAAGACCAGGCTCAGGAGATTTCTGCTGGGAAAAAAAATGATATTGGGTGTTGGACTCCACACGATGTGTGTTACAGCTTAGCAGAAAGTTTGTCTGCATTCTGCCCATGCCCAGAGATTTTGCCTGAGACTGAGATTAAGGGCAATGGATTTCTTAATCTTGTGGAAAAAATCTCCAGGCAACCAAATATTAAAATGGTGACCTGGCTCTTGTTGGGGACTCTTAGCCAGATTTATGTTGTAGATAAAAAACAAGGAGCCGGGCATGGTGATTTAAAACCTTGTGAGTTTGGCCAGAAAGCTGTGAATTTTAAAGATGGAGTTGAGACCTTGATCATTAAAAAGAAACAAAAAAATAAAAAAGATGGCCTGGGGGCATCCCGGGAAGCAACGGCCTCCAGCCTTTGCAGCCTCAGGGCTTCAATAGTAAAAGAGTTTGCTCTGAGGGAAAATGCCGCAGTGCCCTGTCCAGGAGTGGTGACAAAAAGCCACAGAGTACCTTGTCACAAAATGGCGACAGAGGCCACGCCATGTCCCAAAATGGAGGCGGCCACACCAGATTCCAAAATGGTGGCAGCATAGAGAAGCTGTTCCTCACAATCAGGTTTAGAGAGCTGAGAGATCCAGGCAGTTGAACCCTACAGTCAAGAGAGAGGAAAGCCTGGACACTGCTCCAGCCTTCAGCGGACCTTGGCAGCATCCACGTGGTGCTGGTTTTAAGTATAAAAAAAGGCTAAGACAACTTCTGCCTCACCTGCAGAGAGCAATGTGTAAAGATGTAAGGGTGGAGCCAAGAAACATGGATCATCCAAGAAAAGCTATGGAAGGTGCCACAGGGGTGGAGTCACTGAAGCCTATTGGAGCTTGTAACCACATTACTTCAGACCCTGAATGGAAAACTCCAGGACTTAATGTCTGCCCTGCTGGATTTTGGACTTGCTATGGTTCCAATGCTTTGTATTCCCCTGTTTGTAACTTTTGGAATGGTAATGTTTACCTTGTGCCTTTATAAGTGGGAAGTGCTTAACCTTGTTTTCATTTGTACAGGGGGTTACAGTTAAGAGTTTGCCATAGATCTCAGAGGAGATTTGGGACTTGGACTATTCAGCAATGCTGAAACTGTTAGGACTTTGGCAACTCTTAGAAATAGACTAATGTCTTTTATAGTAAGGATATAAATGAGTCCTTGGGGGTCCAGGGGTGGAATGTATTGGGTAATACTATGTACCCCCAAGTCCTCATACTTTTGATGGGGCTTAGTCTAGTGCTTGTGTTCAGTTTGTTGTCTAGTGCTGGGATTGACACATGCCCAGGGGTGGAGCTGAGATACAGTGTAAGGGAAGGTGGGTCTTCCCCTTTCTCTCTCTCTCACTCTCGCCAGTGTGCCTTGCTGCTTGTGGCTGCCATGAACAGCAGCTCTGCCATGCCACGCTGAATTGGAGCCAACTTAAGTATGGACTGAAACTCCCAAGAAACTGTAAAAATAAACCTTTTCTTCCCTAATTTTGTGCGTCAGGTATTTTGTATCAGCAATGAGTGAAAAGTAACCAAAACATTTACTGACAAAATCTTTTCTACAATTATTTTGTGATTTAGATCCAGACATTCTTCAATGCAGCATTCTGTTTCAGCTATTCCTCTGTCTCCAAGTGTCTGGTGTTCAGTACCAACACTTACGTGATAATTAAATGAATTAAATAAACAACAAAAGTACTCTTTCTCCAAATATGATATCCAGTAAATTTTAAGTCCCTATTAGGATGTCAGTCATTTCAATCGGAATTCATATCTTTAGACAGAAGGTGATTATTGCAGTCACATTTTTAATAAACATACTAGTGGAATACATCATATATTTAAAGTATCTCAATATTTATCCATGACCATTCAAAGTAAAGCTGTATTTCCCTTACATAACTGTGCTTGCTAATAAAATGAACTTTTTCACACTAAAAGGAATAGTAGATGTATCTTTCACACTTTCTTCAGTTTTATACCAGTACATGTGTACATTACATGATGATTACATTCTTTCTAGGGAATTCATACATATATAGGATCTATTAATCCTGATTTTCATCCACTTTTCCTTCCTTTCCTCCTCCCTCCCTCTATCTTTTAAACCTGAACAAGATCTATCTTCCTATTTCCTATTATCTACTTTCATGTTCTCTTTATTTATATTTTGAGTTTCTCATACGAGAGAAACAGTGCAATATTTAAGCTTCTGTATCTGATATATTTCATTTAAAATTATGGTCTCAATATGCCACCATGTTCCTGCAAAGAACTGAAATGTATCCTTCTGTATGGAGAGTAGTATTCCTCTGTACATAAATATCACATTTTCTATATGATGCATCTATCGATGGACACAAACATCACTTCTATGATTTAGCTATTATGAATTTGCTGTTATAAGCATGAGTATGCATATATAATTGTAATATGATATCTCTCAAATCTTTTGGGAAGATATCTAAAAGGGGAATAGCTGGGTCATATGAAATTTCTAGTTTTAGTTTTTTGAGGAATCTCCATACTGATTTCCATAGTGGTTTCACCAATCTATACTCCAACCAGCAGTGGAAAAGGGTTTTGTTTTCCCTGCAGCACTGACAGCATTTGTTATCATTTGATATATATTTTTTGCTCTTTTTTTATCTTAAAGACAATAAAACCAAACCAAACAAAATAAAGCTACTTAGAACAAAACAATAAAAGTAATGCAGAACTTCAGAACAAAATAGGAAATCAACAGTGGGCACCATAATATCCCTTGTTTTCTTCAACATAGCTGTCCATGTCATCAGACATAATAAAATCAAAGAGAACAAAACTAATCAAAACAAAAGAATCAAAAACAGGACTCTAAAGCAAGATAACAGGAAAACAACAATGGCTACCACATTACATTCTGTTATATTCAAAATAGCTTTTGATACCATCAGAGAGAGTAAAGTCAAACAGAACAAGACAGAATAAAACCAAACCTAACAAAATTATGAAAATACTACATTAATTCAAAACAAACTAGGAAATTAACTATGGTTACCACCTTTCCATTTTAGATGTTTCCTCCCCTATTGCTTTCATAATATATATTGCACATTTTGGATCCCACTAACTTCTTCAATTTTTTACAGTAGAAGATAACACTATGTTCACCCATTTGAGTCTGAACCATTTCACCCATGAGCATGATCTCAAATTGCATTGGTTTACCTCCAAGAACCTTGGGATTATCCTTCTTTATAAAGGAGTAGCTTTCCATTGTATGAAAACACCATATCTTTCTTACCCATTCTGTGGTTGATGGGGAAGCTACCCTGCTTTTTTCTGGTTTCTCGTTGCATAAAATATTGGTTTCTTTCCTTTGACTTTGGTCTATGAATTTCCTTTTGAGTTAAGTGTGTTTCTTATACACATGACATAAGTGGATCTTGTTGCCTGAACCAGTCTTTTTGTGTTTCTTTGTATTGGCGAACTCAGTCCATCTAAATTAATGGCTACAAACAGTATGTGTTAGCTCATCTCTGCTATGCTATTCTCCCGGGCTCCCCACTTTACTCCTTCATTCAATTGCCTGCCCTATTTGGCAATCCCCCTCTGCTGCTATTCCTGTAACCATGATCATTTTTATCTTTAGAATGTCTTTCAGCACTCTTTGTAGTGTTGGCTTGGTGGTCATGAATTCCTTCAATTTTTCTTTATCATGGAAGTATCTTATTTTTCCATCAATTTTACAAGATAGTTTTGCAGGGTACATCATGCTGGGTTGGAAGTTGTGTTCTTTCAGGATTTGAAACACTTCACCCCAATTTCTTCTTGACTTGATGGCTTGTGTTGTGAAGTCTGTTATGATTATGATGGGTTTTCCTTTACAGATGATCTGTTCCTTTTCTCTAACAGCCTTTAATATTCTGTTCTTGTGCTGAGTTTCTTGATTATTATATGTCTGGGTATAGATTTATTTTGGTTATGGCCAATTGGAGTTCTAAATGCCTCACATATTCATATGCCAAGTCTTTTCCCCACATTTGGGAAGCTTTTATGTCATTTGTGTTGGCCCCTGTTTTTTCACTGTCACCTATCACTTTTAAATTATTTTTCTTTGCATTGTCTTGCAGCTATTGAATTGTTATTTCCTGGTTCCTTTTTATTTTTAAGAGATCTTTTCTTTCAGGATCACTAGCTACAATGTTGTCTTCCAGGTCTGAAAGTGTATCTTTAGTCTCTTTCAAGTCATTTTTCCAGCCTTAAGTGGAGATTTAATTTCCTGGATATCTCTGAATCTGTTGTGTGTATTGCAATTCCTTCCTATATTGTGCATTCAATTTTTCCATTATTTTCCTATGCGCCTCTTCTCTATTTATGTCTTCTTTAGACAGGTTCCGCAATTCTTTCGTTATGTTTGTGATTTCTTCTTTTACTTGAGATATTATTTCTGACTTGATTACCTTTACAGCCTCATGAAGTTGTTTCTTTACTTCATTTGATATTCTTTCAGACTTTTCAGGTGTGTGACTTTCATTTTCTTCCATGACTATATCTCCCAGACTTGTCCTGTGTGGGCTGGAGACCTGAGATTGCCTTTTGCTCCTTTGTCTTGACATTTTCCTGGGTTCCTCCCAACAAGCTGGTTCTTAGGCACTTCCCACAGTGGCTGCCACCCTGTGGTATAGAGGAATGGGCCTGGCACCTGGGCTTCTCCGAACCCAGGTTCCCAGGGAGGCTGTGTGACTTGGGGCAAGTTTTCCAGATCTGTGCGGTTATGCTGAGGCTTCCGCAATGGCCATGGGTGCATCGTAGCAGGGCTGCTTCTTCTCAGCCTGCAGGACTACACGGGGACTCCTCTGATGGTGGTAGGTGCACAGGTGCATGTTTGTGTAATTTTCCCAGCCCGCACTGGTTGCTCACAGGAAGCAAGCATCTCTGGTGGCCTGCGGGCACACGGGGCATATCTGGCTGTTTCTGTCCACAATGGTTACCTGAAGGAAGTAAGCTTCCTGCTGGCAGCATACATGCAGGGGCAGGTCTGGTTGTTTTTCTCTGCCTGTGTTGGCTGCCCACAGGAGGCAAAACTTCCAATGGCAGTGGGTATGCAGGGGTGGGTCTGGCTGTTTTTCCCTGCTCACGCTGATTATTTGATGTAATGTTGATGGTGATTCTTTCTGAAGTGACATGGAATCTCAGTGTTGTTTTAATTTACATCTCCTAATGATCAGTAATATTGTACATTTTTCATATATTTATTGGACACTCCTACTTCTCCTGAGAAATGTCTATTTATTTCAATCACTCATCTTTTGATAGGGTTTTATTTCACGGGATCTATTTTTTTTGTGTTCCTTGTTGATTGCAGATATTAATCCTCCATTTGAGGAATAGCTGGCAATTTATTTTCCCGTTCTGTAAGATGATTCTTCGCTCTTTTGGTTGTTTCCTTTGCTGGGCAGAAGTTTTTCAATTTGATTTGATCTCATTGTTGTTTCTTGGTACTGTTTGTTGTGCCACTGGTTCTTGGTTTAGGAAGTCCTTGTGTGCACCGAGGCCTTCAAGATTTTTATCTGTCTTCCAGTAGGTAATCTTCCTGCTATGTTCACACTCTTAAGAGTTATAGTGGAAATAGAATTAGTGTATGTTGAATAATGTTTTTAGCTTTATGAACTGATTTTATTTTTACATTATTGGATTAATACAGATTAATATAGTTAATGAAGTATTTATGATTTG
The DNA here is from genome assembly GCA_004363535.1 of Dasyprocta punctata. Taxonomy (NCBI): domain Eukaryota; kingdom Metazoa; phylum Chordata; class Mammalia; order Rodentia; family Dasyproctidae; genus Dasyprocta; species Dasyprocta punctata. The sequence continues at coordinate 21,710 of RJWM01013407.1, forward strand.
GTCAATTTTTTCTCTAGTTTCCTCCCAAACTGCTACATAGAAATTTTTATTAATATTTAATGGTTTCATGTGGTGGCTTGAAGACTTATAACTTTTATTTTTGATCTAGGAAGCTTATACCATTTACTGTAAACAAATTTTTTGTCAATAAATAAAATATTTATTCCTTTGATCTAAGTGATATTATTTAATATTTGCAAAAGTTTAAAAATTTATTATATTCTAAGAGTAGAATATTTTCATTTTAGGTAATAGTATATATACTAAATATTTTGAGTATTGTAACTTACTCATTGAAAAACTGAATAATTTTTTCCAAAACTCTTACCAACATATTTTAACCTTTTCTTAAACTCTTAACCTTGTGTACACCTAGGTCTTCAAGAGTTTATCTATCTTCCAGTAGATAATTTTTTTGTTATGTTTACACTCTTAGGAGTTATAGCAGAAATAGAATTTGTGTATGTTGAAGTACTTTTTTTAGGAACATGTGATCACACCAATATATCACAGAGAAAGACAATCCTTCCTAAGCAAGTGAAGATGTAGCCATTCAGATACTAAAACCTACATACAAATCAGTTATCATTTATAAGAAATAAAATTTATAGAAAATATTAGTACTCTATAAAAATTAATGATATGTGATTATATACTAAAATATTCCATGATAAATTATTCAAATTTTTCTTTTAAGTTTATATGATTTCATTTCTTCTGTGAATGTGTTTTCTTAATCATGCTTGTTTATCCTCTTAAAACACACATTTATAAAATGACTGCTGTGCAGTTATCCATAAAGTAAGTTGTCCTTCTGTTATGAATAAAATTTATCACCTAATCATTCCATCTTTAAAATATCATCATGAGGCACATTTTTCATCTTTCTATCTCTAATATGTACCTTCTTTAATTTTCTAACTGTGTTTCAAATTAGAAATTTGACTTTCTTCTGAGTCAGCAGTAAGGATCACTATTTGAAACTCTAATAAAATCATTTAGTACAATTTAAAAGTATTTTTGAATTATTCAAATATTTATGTTTCCCATACCTTCAGAGATGAAATTTTAACCAAACAGTTTTGAGATTTATGCATAAAATTTAATGGTTTATAAATTTATTTCACCAGCACCTTTCTTGGATATGAAAACAGAATCCAAAAAGAGACTTAAAACTTTGCTTTTCATGTGCACTCTCATGTGGCTGAAACCTAGCTGGTAAAGGGACTTCAATTCCCTTGACTAGTTAGAGGGTTCTAAATGTAATATCAGATAAGCAGAGCTATATTGATCTGCTTTTGCTTCCTAGAAGCTAATCTTCCAGTTTCATGCAGACTCAAAAAAGAAGTCAATGACTTTAGTCATGAAAGTTTTATCCCAGATAGTGACTTTTATCTAAGCTAACAGAGCACTTTGTAAGGCCATCATTAGAATTTTATGCAGTCATGCATACTTACCCATTTTGCTTAAATATTATCTCCTTAGTGAATTTTTAAGAAGAAAATGCTGCCAACCCCATAGCCACAAAATTATTTTTCTTCTCATAGTCAGATTTTGATAGTTAGAAATAGAGCCACAAAGACAGCAACAGAGAATGAGAGATAGCTTTCAAGTATTTACATCCAAATGAATGTCTTTAGGTCATTTTCCATTAAAAAAAAAAAGAAACAACTTTGCTAAAATTCAATTACTGTGTAAAATGCACATAACTCTTTTGAAAATACCAATCCAAAAGAGAATGTGTTCCCCAATGGAATGATTTATTTTCCTCTTAAATGCTGTGTATGAGTTGCAAGCATAGTAGCTTCAGCTAGGGTCAGCTTTAACTAGAGATATCAGTTGAGCTTTTTTTTAATCTCATGAAGCTCCATGTGTTTTTCACAAACTTACAAAAAGAGGTCACCCTGTGACCTTGCAATTAGATCACATCCTAATCTCATGAATAATTAAGAATGCATGGACAGAAAACAAAAACAAAGGCATACACAGTGATCTGATATGACCATCCCAGGCACAACACTGCTTCAGAGACTGTGACAGTCATTACACGCTACAAAAGGGACAGCCTCTACATTCTGCACATAGAAGCTCTTCTCATGGAGAGTTAGGATTAGCTTTTAATTATCAATTCACCCACACTGCCATTATCTTATATCTGGGGTTGCATTTTTTCCAAAGTTTCCATAGTTACATAAATTAATATATATCTCAATTAATAGAAGAGTCAAGTACACTACTCCACAACCTTATTAGTCAAAAATAAAATGGAAAAATAACCAGGTATATTTTTCTGAATTTATATTTAATTTACATTTATTTATATTTATAATCATTATAAAGCACTACTTAATATATCATTATACCAGTGTTATCCCTTGCTTTAACATTGATCTGTAATTCATTATTTTTATGCAATTTCAGTCTATTGCTGTGATATAAAATCAGCTGTCATCAGTAAAATGGAAAACAAAATAACATCTACTAACATCTAACAATTTTATGAGAGAATTGTGTTACAGTAAGTGATCAGAGTCTATTTAAAGTAAGTCTTGCACTATTTTATACTCTCTGCTGACAAGCTATGCAATTATAAATATATTCTTCATGTCAGTGTCTTGAAAGTTCCTAATGAGAGTTGCATAATGTAACTAGGAGGTTCCAAATACTGTTAAACTCTACAAATGCTCTGTCTGTTTTATCATTTTCTTCAGTGAACAGGTACATTTTTAAGGCAACCAAGTGTCAACAAGTGTATCTAATAGAGCCTTGAGCTTCAGTGATTTCATAAAAGAGGAACTTGCCACCGAATTTAGGAAATTCACATTATATATTCAGGTTAGATTCACAAATTCAATGTTGCATGACAAGAAGTCTATGCTCATTTCTTGGTATCATGAATTGCAATTTTTCCCCCAATTCAGAGAACCAAACCTAAACCTTCATAAATGAATGAACAACTTGAAGGTAGCTTATACTGTAGAAGTCTTAGAGAAAAAATTTATCATGTATTCAGTTGAAAGAGCTCAGTTTATGACTGTCATGAAAATGATCCATGTCCAATACGCCTCAATATGGAATCAGGTTACACAAAATAAATTCTATGTACAATTTATAGTAAAAATATGACTCAATCACTGTATTTTTTTCTCTGTCCACACATACACAGACACATGCACATGTTCACACATAGCCACGCATATACAAAAATTCTTGAAGTTTATATAGCAATTTTTGTTAGGAGAAACCAGCATATTAACATACATACTTACAACCTTCTTAAAGGTAGGAATTAGAAATGCTTTTTGATTGAATAAAAGACAGAGAAAGATTGTTCTTTTATGAAACCTGTGTACTATAAGATATATACTAGGAGTTAAATATAAATTTATTAAATGAAACTGAATTAAAAGTGCAAGACTGGGTGATCATGCTTATCTAGTGCAAACAAAATCATTTTAGCTAATAATTTGAAGGCTTTTGTTAAAACACTTTATTTATTTATTTTTTGCGGCACCAGGGATCGAACTCACAGCCTCATGCCTGCCAGACAGGCACTTAAGCCACTGAGCCAAAACCCCTGCCCAATGTTAAACCACTTTAGATATTTAAGATAAGAATATTAGATATGTCTAACAGTTGCATTTGTTGTGGAAGAAAAATGTGATACAACAGAATTTTTATCCATAACATGTAAAAAAATTAAACAGCTAACTCACAGTATTAAAAGCGTGTTTAAATTAATTCTGGAAAATATTATTTGGTTGGATATCTGATTCAGGTGTTATATTTTATAATAAATCTGAAAGGCATTTTATTACTCAATGAATTAAAAATTACCACTGAATTAAAAATAATAATAAAATTATGGATTGTGTCTTTTCAATAATTAACTCTTTATTTAAGTTGTTTTTGTCAACTATTTTTTTGCAAGGAAATTCTCTCTTCTTTAAATGTACAAGTGTTATTTGCTACAGCAACTGGAAAGTTTCACAGATGCGGAGAACAAGGAGAAACAGAGACTGGTCAGTGGGTTCAATAATTTTCCTGGGTAGTCTACTTTTCTGGCTTGAATTGCACTATTTCATTTCTCATATAGATAAAATTAGTGGGGACCACTGTAGGTTAAACTACATCAAAAATGTTATGAAGGTAACAAGTGTTTGTTTCTGATTTGCCCCACTGTGACTAAGCTAGGGAAATCTATCTCTATAAATAGCACATTACTTTTACTTTCAAAGTACTGGAGTACAGAAAAATAGTTATAGCTTCTTTCTTAAAATAAGACTTCAATAACTCACTGACAGTTGAAAACTGATTTATTCCTCATGTCGACAATATTTATCACCTGGATTGCTCTTTAGGCCTTGCATGTTGTTCTAGATGGAAATTCAATTATCCCATACCTTTAACTTTACTATTGTCTGTTTCGCTGGCCTTGTATGACCTTGAAAATAGCTCCAGACTTGATTGTTCCAAATGTGTTTCCTAGACTTAAAATGATGTAATTCTTATTTGGTAATACTAAAATTCTAGACTTAAGAAATGTACATTCATTTAAAAATATGTCTGCCCACTGATAGTAGAAAAGTCAGAAAACAGATGGCACTTCACATCTGCTCACGGTCACTTGTCTAGTCAGAGAAGTAATGCTTCATGCTGCAAAAATAAGTAGAAAAAAGATGACCTGTACATGTCCATAGGCACACAAGTACTGCTAGGTCCTTTTAAGGGAAAAGGTGGCTTGGCGCCGTGTTTTCAAAGCTTTGCAGGAAGAAGAGCGGGCACAATGGTAGAAGTAGTAGCTAAAGTGAGACTAGGGGTTGGGCACCCAAGAATACTGAAAATAATACAGAGAACCAGCATGTTCAACAGAATCAGAGGTTCTGCCATCAGGAAATACTGGGGGGAATCCAAAGTAGCTTTTGGCAATGACCATTAATTAACATACAATAATGCTGAATAAATATTTATTAAGTTTGTAAATAATTTTAGATATGCATCATTCATGAGAATCCTAGAATAACTGAGACAAATATGTGATTAGAATTACAGAGCTGTAGGTAAGTATAGTGGGAAAAGAAGTTTAAAGTTTATCAGGAATGAAGGAAATGTTTCCAGAGATAATTCCTGAATGGTCCTTTAAGTGAAAAGCATACTGTGTGTTATTAATGCCAAGATTGTGGTTCATTGATCACTGGCTTGTCACTCATGCTAAGGACCAATTTGCCACTTAGCAGGCAATCACTGCATGAGTGAGGAAAGGGGATAAGGCAAGTCTGTTAGGGGCTGATTTGTACAGGTTTAAACCAATTGGCATGCTGCAGCTGATAGGAGAAGTATGTAGTCGCTCAACTTAGGGAGAAAATACTATTTCACTTTTCATCATATATGTGGCAGCATCTTTTAGTTTTGTGAGGGTCTAATAATTTGAGTTTTTATATATTCTAAATATGAGTACTGTGTCTGAGAAATAGCTGGAAAATTTTTTTCCCATTCTATAGCTCTCTTTACTCAAAGTAGAGTGTTTTCATTTGATGCAACCCCATTACTTAATTCTTCCTGCTATTTTTTGTGTCATTGGAGTTCTGTTCAGAAAGCCTTTGTCTATTAAGAGTTCTTTGTCATTTGTCTTGCAGTAGGTTGTTTTCCTGTCTTAATATTGAAAACTTTGATTCATTTTGATTTTAGTTGAGTACATAGTGAAAACATGAGAGAGCAGCTCCAATCTTCTGCATTTGGATAGGCAGTTTTCCCAGCATCTTTTGTTAAAGAGGCTACCCTGCCTCCAAGGTATGATTTTGGCTCTTGTGTCAAAGATCACATAGTTGAATGTATTTAGGGCTTTTTCTGCATCTTCTATTTCAGTGGTGCCAAACCTACAGCATGTGTGCTGCAGCGGGCTATTTATTATCATTGGAAGCTATAAAGGTTCGCCATGACTGCTTTTTTCTGTTTCATTCATCAACATGTTTGTTTTATACCAATATATCCCTTACAATAAAAGACTCAATTAAAAAATTGATGTCAAATAAACAGATACTTTTATGACATTCATTAAGAATTCAAGTAATACCAAATACTAGTGTGACTTCAGTGAAAAAGGAATCATCCCACACTGTTGGTGGCAGTGTAAACTAGTACAGCTGTTATGGAAAGTAGTATGGAGATTTTTCAAAAAATTAAAAAGAAAAATTCCATTTTGACTCAGGTATTCTTGTAGGTATATTCCCCAAAGAGTTAACAACATCTTATTACAGAGATACATGGATAACAATGTCCATAGCAATACAATTTATAGTAGCTAAATTTTGGACAGAGCCTACACATCCATCAACAGACAAATAAAGCAAACATGGTATCTATACATAATGGAATACCACTCATTTATGAGGAAAGATAAATTCAAGACATTTGTAGGAAAACAGATGCATATTAAGACCATAATTTAAATGAAATCAATCAAATACACACTCTTAAATACCATATGGTTTCACTCATTTGAGTGATCTAAATTGCAAATAAACAGCAAAATGTAAGTTTGATAAAAGGAAACGGAGATAGATCTTTTAATAGTGGGAAAGGGGATCAGGAGCCAGAGTGTGGGAAGAAGGGCCGAAGAAATGTTACTTAAAATGTTTTAACATGCGTCGTGTGCATGGGCTACTACTCTCAAGAGGTGTAATCTTTATATGTCACAAACATGTACTAAAATAATAATAACATTAATAGTAATGAAGGTGGGAAAAGGAGATCTAGGGACAGAGAGAGGAAGATGACTAGGGAAGGGAAGAAGAATTAAAAGACTCAAAATGTATTCAGTACATGTACCCACTCCCTAAGGCAAATGTAAAGATTATATATACCAATCAAGTACCCAAACAAACAAACAAACAAACAAAACCAGAATCACTATGTCTTACTTAGTACTTTCTTTGGTGCTGGGACAAAATAGCCAACATCCATAACTTAAAAAGGAGGTTTGTTTTTGCTCACAGTTTGTAGATGATTCAGTGCATAGTCACCTGGTTCCAATGTCATGAGGCTTTGAAGAGACATCCAGACATAGACAATAACATGTTATGAACAAAGAAAAAGATGTGGAAGCTGACTCAATGGTCAGAGATCTGGTGACAGTGAATCCAGTTGGAAGACTACTGTGATTATCAGGATGCAATATTGAGCTCATAAGTGAGTAGAAAAGTACTGTCAGCTTTTTATGAGTCACTGTCCTCAAGGATAAACTGTAAAGTTATCTTTTCATAAGCACTCAGTGTATCACTGTATTTCCTTGGTGAAATACAGAAGTAGTTATTTTAGTTTAAGAAATATTGGTGTTCAGTTATCCTTCTATTAGAAGCTATTCTTCTATTACAATTTTCAGAGAGAAGTTAGGAATTATTATGTCATGGACTAGTTATACCTATCTATTTTTGTAAGAATGTGAAAGAAGAAAAGTTCAACAAAGTTTGAGGCCGTGTTTTGTGCCTTCTTTCTTTATAGTCAACTATAATTGATTATGTTAAAATCTAAAGTATAAACATGTGGCCATAGCAGAATCAAATATGCTTATTTATAGGTAGCCTGAATACATTTACATTCACATCATCTTTCCAAACTATGAAGAAGAACTGAAAATTTTCAAGCTTCCTTGTTATTTAAAATATACTGAATTAAGGGGCGAAGAGATGGAGGAAGGTTGAAGGGAAAAGGGAGATAAAGTGAAATGAAAGAACATAAAATGCACTTTTTACATGTGCAAACTCCCAACAATGTAGTCATTATGTACTTTAAATATGTACTAATAAAAATAAAAGTTAAAAATAAAATGAAAAAGGGCTATCATCTTTAGAATATATGAATTTTTGATGTTTTGGTTTAAATTGAAGATACCTAAATTAATATAGAACTTTGAGAAATGGAACAGAAAAAGTGGAACAGTGTATACAGTATGCATAATGAAGCTAGGCTACTTTTTAAATGAAATTATACATAGGAGATACCACATAGTTAATAAATGAAGCTCAGTGACAAGCATAAAATGAAATTGTTCTAAGTTCAATTCCAACAAATTGTTGTAACAAACCTTAATGGTAAGATTACTATCATATGTGATAAATAATTTTGTTAGTCTGCCAATAAAAGAAATTCCCAAAGTGGCAGGGATCAAGGGAATATTACAACAAAACTGTATTGGTCCTGTACACCTATCCTGTTTGTACAGTTTCATACTTTGGGAAAGATAAGCAAGATATTAGTCCTCATGTGTAAAAACAAATTCAAACACCAATGAAGCATTCAATAAAACTTTACAATTGTAGTGATAAATATCAGAGGATGGTGAAAGATAAAGGACAACTCTTAAATCTTTCCATTCTATATGCAATTGATGAATTTTCTTGAAGACTATGGATGTATACAAAAGGCTTATATTTGGATAAATATCAGCAGATGTTTTGAAATAACAGGAAAGAGTTCATATGGAACCCAGAGAATATATCCATGTAATGAGAAAAACATTTTCTATCAGTAGAATTCTTCATTTCTTTTGTCTGGTTTATCTTAAACTAAACATCACTGCACACTTGTGGTGTAAAAATTTGTACAATAAAGAAAACAAAATGGAATGTCCATATCATTTTTGTATATTGTATTATTATTAATTTTGAAGTTTCAGTACACTTTTCATTATCTACCAAACATTTTTGGCATTCTTATCATCTGAAAAGCATCCCTACAGTATATTTTGATTCACATATATGTTATAGAAGAGTAATTAAAAAGAAATAAGATTTATTTTCACAAAAAGTATTTCAACTGATTGAAGGTGCCAGACATCAATAAAAATTGTCAGAGGAATTCTGATAAGAAGACTGAGCTTGTATATAAAATGCATCTAGTTAATTTAGTTTTAAAGCTAGCAATAATGGGAAAGAAGGCTTAGGGGCAGGAATGGTCAGAATTGGAATTATCCTGGTAGCTTGATCACACAACTGTATCTTAGGTCTCTTGTCTTTTATGGAGTGTCAGGATATTAGAAAAGGGTTTGAGGGGGGTGCATAAAAATCCTGATTGTCACAGAACTCCTCTCAACTCTCCCTTTAGTGATTATTTCAATGAAATGTAAATCATTTAAAGAATAAAACTGAGTCTATTGGTTTTATTCCTGAGGACCTAACATCTGACAAAGTCACAGCAGCTTCCCTCAGATATGAGATGAAGTGACTTCATAAGTATGCACTCTAACAAGGGGACCTTAGTTAAGGCTCACTGGAAATAGTTAAGTGCCATTCAATTCATTACAAACACTGGCTTCAAATTTCGCTAGTACTCATCAGCACAAGCTTTAAAATCCCAGTATTTAGCTTGTTCTTATTCATGATCATGAATAAATTAGATGAGACAGAGACAGAGATAGAGACAGTGACAGAGAGATAAAGATCTGTGGGACTGAGGATAGGTCTGTTGCCGTGAGATATAGAACTTACAGTGAGAATCTCAGTTTAATTCCACACCCTGCTCTCATATATTTGGATAGTGATATCTCATTCATACAATTATTGTAATAATAAATAATATATATTATCTTGAGTTCAGGTACACACAAGTTTTCGACTGAGTAGAAAATTATAGATTTTTAACTTCTAAGAAAAGCACAAATAAAGTAACATAGGTCCCAACATAACACAAAAATTTTTAAAAATATATCATGGTGAAAAAACAAGAGGCAGGTGAGTCTTGGAGCCTGTGTTTGGTTATCATTGTAAAGCAAGCATTACCATTTCTGCTTTAAAAAGCAAATGCAGCTGACACATACAAATTCATGTAGATGTGAATCATTCATTTGTCTTTCACTGAAATCAAAATCATTTGGACCAATAATTTCAATATTCTGACAAAAATGTATGCATATATTTTTGGAATCATAAACATGCTTTGAATATAGGCAGGGCACCCAACCCAAGAAAAAACTGATTGGTAATATTCAATCACTAGGTGAAATATACTTGACGTATGGAGACTTGATTTTAAACAAATAATGAACCATAAAAACAATGTTTTAAAAACTTTTTTATGTATTTGTGTACAACGGCATCCCATATGTATCCTTGTTACCACTTAGTGATAGGTTTTCACCTAATTAATTAGGTAATTGTTTCATCAAAGCATCTTCTTTCACTTTTCATGAAAGAGGACGATACTTGAACAATAGCTTCACATGCAAATGCATCATAACAAAATTTTTAGTTTAAAATAATTCTTCTTGCTGATAGCAACCTTTATCATTCATACTTTCTTTGTGAAATATATAACCAGAATTTTTGAGAAAACAAAATTGAGATGTGCCCCAATGTTAAAATTAATAATGGCTATATATTAATTTCAGGTAATCTGAATTATTCAAAACTGAAAAATATTGTGGCTTAAACTTATTTCATAGAACAGAAAAATGAGATTTCAAAGTGCTATATGATTTATCTCATATATTACATACAAAGAAGAGTTAAGACTAGAAAAAAACGAAGCACCAGATATTGTACTCCATGCTTTCAAGAAAGGAAGGAAAGAGGAACATATTTGTAAAGAAAATGTCTCATAGGATTTGGAAATTTGGGTCAGTGGTACAGTACATGCTTACCATACATGAGGCCATAGGTTCAATTCTCATCCCAACAAAAGCAAAGGAAAGAAAATATCCTTTTTGGACTAGAAAATATACAAAAAATAAAAGCAAAATTTGCAGTAAAGAGTGCAGAATTTTTGTCGATAGTTCTTGAATTATATTAAAAGCATTCATTGAGAGTATTTAGATATTCTGTTGCTGGAATAATTATGACTTCATTTTGTAAATAATATGCTCTTGGGGTTAGGTTTGCAACAGTGAAAAGAATAAAAGACCACTGAGATTTAAAGGTATTTTAATTAATTAGGGCCTGATTTGACTACTTAAAAATTGCATATCCCCCTTAGATTTTCTTTCTCTTGTCTGTTGATTCTCACAAATATGCTAAATTTGAGTTTCTTGTTATATGTGAAAAATAGAAAAAGCTTATAGATAACCTTTAAGTGCATTTTAAATTGAGTTCTTAAATCAACATATGACTTTATATATGTAAAAAACATTTTAGTACCTATGTAGAAATTTCTAAAATTACCATAAATGCATTACCCATACATGTCATTAGAATATGGCAAGTTATTGAAGTATATTAGGTTATTTTTTTTCCAAATGAAATGTGCTTAATACAACAAAACTTAGAAGGAGAAGAAGAAGGAAAAACAAAAGCAAGCAACAAGGGTGATACATAGTGTGTAGCTAGCATGCATCTGTACAAAATAATTTTTAATTGCATGCTGTGAGATTTGTTGATTATGCTGCCAAGGGGTGAGCAGCACTGAATCTCACTATTCATTAAGACAGTAGCTTTGAACTGAACTGTGCAGTGGCAAAGCTTTGTTCTTGGAATTAGACATGTCTGTAATTGAATCCTGGTACTAACACATGCAAACAATGGTCACTGGACAAGTTATGATTTGTGGAACCTTATTTTTACTTTGTATTTTTTATTTATAAATATTGGAATAATAACCTTCATCCCATAGAGCTACCTTGGGGGGTATAAATGAGGATGTATTTGGAGGTTTCTAGAGTACAATCTGGCCCACAAGTGGTCAATTATTTTTCTTTCCTAAATAATCAGCATAGGTCTCTTCCTAGGGTCATTCACTGATACACCAATTAGCTCACTCAAGATGGGGCTGGGCTACTTCCTGTGCTAGAAAAGTACTTCTAAAATGTGTGCATTAAGCCTGGGGTCAGCCTGTATCTTTCTCTTGCCTGCAGCTTTTTTTAATGTTTAAGCGGTTTAGGCAGGAATAAAGATACCCTCCTTTTTCTGTTGACAGTGCTTAAAATAGGAAGCAGAAAAAAGAGATTCAGTGATGTATTAATACTTGTTTGAAACTAGAATGGGATTTGATGTAAGTAAATATGAAAACACATTTGACTATTCTCCTGAGGTAAGATGTACACCTAACTCTACAGGACATTTGCCCATTTCTTTCTGGGACATGTTAATAAAAACTTGTGTAGTTAAAATGCTCAAATCACAATCACAATTTCTTTTGCATATTTACTTTAGAAAACAAAAAGGAATGCATCAGGCAAAAATGAAAAGATGAAGGAGGAGAAGGAGAAGAGAGAGAATGAGAAGTGGAAGAAGAAAAAGAGAAACCAAGCTGGGTTCTTCAGTAAACGCCACCCACATCGAGTTTACATCATGAATCTGTTCAGATGCATATAAATTCTTAATTTATTTAAATAAGTGGGGGAAGAGTGAGCATCAGATCTTGGATTCCATTTTATGATCTTATATTTTTATTTTCTGTTTCCAGTTATACTGAAGAGAAAAAGCTAGTTTTCATGGACCTGCCAGTGCAGTCGTACAGCACTGCTAATCCCACCAGCTATGCCATTCCAGTTTCACCCACTCACAATCACGCAGAGGTAAGGCAGCCTGGCCCAACACTATCACTGCAGGAAGTTCTTGCTGTCATAGGTCATCTAACCAACAGTTGGACTTAGAGAAAATATTATTCTGCCTTCATACTTTTGGCGTGAAGTCTGTTCACTTTATGTATAATAATTCACTAAGTATTCTTGAGTCTTAAGACACAGCTCTGCTAATCACCGCAAGGGTGAAACATGTTGATATGTATCAGTATCAATCCCAGGAAAGCAGCTGATATTAGAGGAAGAGTAGAAAAATAATTTTTAATCCTTAAAAAATAAATCTGAATAAAATGCAATACATAAATATTAAGTTACATCTACACAGCACAAAAACATGCAATCATTTATCATCGTTAACAGTTGCTCTCCAGTTTGGTTTTCCCTAAAGAAATAAGCCAGTCTATATCCAGCTAACATTATAAAATTTACTTGCAATACTAAATAGCAGGTGACAGACACAGCCTAGTCAGTACTAACTCATCTCTATTAACTATTAACTAGATTAACTGCACTTGAGGCAAAAACATGAAATATCAGTCCTACAGGTAGGCTGAAGTGTGACCACAGTTACAGAAGGAAATGACAAATTCATTAAATGTCAAGCACATATGTGCAGAAAATACAGTTCTAACCATGCCCATATGGTAAATACAATTTTAAAAAATAAAAATGTTTGATTTCAGCTGTTCAACTTGACATGTAGATTCACAGGAAAAAAAACATAACCCTGTAAATTCCAAGACTCTACTTAGCTTGTTCAATTCTTTGGGACTTTAGATGTTAAGAGCCAACTGGCCATTGATAAAGTAAGTAATCCAACAGAGTGCAGCCAGGAATCCTGGTACTCTGGTAAACAAACAAGAAAAAACAAACATGATGTGGTTTCCTGGCACTAGCTTAAATGTGTAGACAAACCACAACCTTGTAAAAGTGTTTAGTTGATTTAGTCCCATGATACCAAGATGCCTAAATGTTATACTAGTTAATCCTAACATTACTTGTATCTTAAAACCTACACAAACGAAAAGTACTGTAATTGCCTTCTAACAATTACAATTTATAGAATGAAAACAAGACTTCATTACTGAGATCCACTTAGGGCCACAGATATAGTTCTGGTTACTGTTCCTGTGTCCTAACTTGGCCAATGCTTTCACTCTGCCCTCCAGATTTAAATTTTGTGTTATCTCTTCCCGAGCCTTTCTCCCAGATATGTAGTGGGACCTCACTGGCCGTTCTGCACGTCTCTGCATTGAAAATATTACTCGGAACACGGGCGTGGTGGCGCACGCCTTTAATCCCAGCACTCGGGAGCCTGAGGCAGGAGGATCATTGTGAGTTCGAGACCAGCCTGGGCTACAAAGTGAGTTCAAGGCCAGCCTGAACTGCACAGTGAGACCCTGTCTCAAAAAATAGGGCTGGGAATTTAGCTCAGCGGCCTAAGCGCCTGCCTGGCAGGCGCGAGGTTGTGAGTTTGATCCCCAGTACAAAAAAAAAAAAAAAAAAAAAAAAAAAAAAAAAAAAAAAAAAAAAAAAAAAAAAAAAAAAATATATATATATATATATATATATATATATATATATATATTACTTGGGCAACAGCTAATGATTTCCCAGCAGAAATGACTCCCTTCATTCCTGAGAGAATAGTGCCCAGCCCAAAAATAGGGGAGTAAATCAGTAATTTGATTTGTAGATTTTCTACCTGAAAATCAGTTTCTATGCTTTGCTTACTCTAGAAAATGACCCTGTGATCCACTTCTGGACCGGGAGACATAAGAAGTCTGTGGGAAGTTCTGAGTAAGTCATTATTCTTTTTGAAAATTTTAATAAATGAACAATCACCTTTCTCAAAGACTATTTCTGCCTTTAAACATAGTGTATATGTGATATTTGATAGTATCACAACTATATTGAAACCAAGTGACAAGATAAAAAAAAGTGACAAAGTAGAATTGAAATAACTTCAGCCTTTGATAACATCATTAAACTTCAATTAAAATAATTCTGAATCTCAGGATGGGCAAAGTTCTTATTAAATAAACAAGAAATATCTTTATATTTCAGATGACTCAGGTTTATCTTATTTACATATATTTATTTGCTAAAAGAAACACTGAGTACCAAAGCTTTTGTAAAAAATACATTTATCAACACCCCTAATATCTATTCCATTATCATTATCATATATTATTACTGGTTACATAAAGTAAATGTCAGTATAATTTAGATTAAAGATTTATAACCATCCTAATGTAAGATTTTGAAACCATAATTATCACAATGTGATTGTCGATTGACCTGGATCTTTGATTTATTAAATAGTCTTAATGGATGTAGCAAAGATGCCACTATTAATTTTATTATAAATTCAAATTCTTATTAATGCTGACATGCCACTTAAATGTGTAATATGTTAAATTTACCTCTGCTGGAAACTTCTGTTTCTCAGTATTTTCAACTGAAACAATGATGCCTCTCAGCCATGCAAATGCACATAGCATAACAGTAAACAAAACGTTTGAAAAATACAAGATGTTTGCCACATGAATATAAATAATTACAGAGATGTGTAAACATCAACCTATATTGCATCTTTATGTATTCCAAATCAACTTTCCAAATAATAAACCATGAATTTTAACAAAAGTTGATGGCAATTAACTTAAATCATACTACTACTAATATTCTTTCTTAGAATAAACACAAATGTCTCTTTCTTTAACTACTGCTTAAAAACAAACATTATCCACTGGCATAAAAGCTTCCATAGGTGAAACAGATATATTAAAAAAAGAGAAGAAAAATGCTGGAAAAGTACCTGGAACTCTTAAGAGAAATGTTATAGAAAATGCTGGTATAACCACTGCTAGAAAGGGGTTGTACAATTGCAATTTTTGTAAGTATAATACATAGGCAAAATAAGCTTCCAATTTGAAGCAAACTACTTGATTAAACACTACGTATGAAAGGACTATCGCAATATTTTCAAATATTTTAGTCTCATGAGCTGTTTAAACTGTTTAAAAAATACTAAGAATCCAACAGACCTTTTGTATACATTAGTTATATCTATTAACATTTAATTAGAAATTAAAAATGAAAATTTGAAAACACAAAAATACAAGGCACACAATCTCATTAGTGATCACAGCAACAAAACTATCCCACCTGATGCGTCCTTTGGCAACCTCTCTATACATGAATGAACAAGTTTAAATGCAAACAATGTTTTAGTTTATTGTGAAAAGAGTTTTAATCTTTCAGACTCCTAGGATTCCTTAGCCCTTACTTTGAGCACTATTGGACTCTAGCAATAGAAGGAAAGATTTGGAGCAAAATGAATAGACCAAGGATGATGGAGGCTACTTAGTTTTTATGTTATTTTTTTCCAGGCAAGTATACAAAGAGAACAATTGTATTAGAGAAGCAAAGATAGAAGCAGATATTCTACCAAAATGCCTACGAAATGGAAAATGCTTTTCTAATTCAGTTTAAAGCTAACAGTGCTTCTGGGTGCATTAACTATCATGAAAACTGCAAGACATTCAGTTATCTAGAAGCAGAATATCTGATAAAATTTAAAGCTTGCCTTGAAGTCAATTTTATCTGTTAGAAAGGAGACATAAATGGAGGGACTGCTTTCTCCTAGCTTAATTCTGATAAATAAGGGGAAAAAAGCTGATTCTTGTTTATGTGTAAGTGATAGGAATCCTTGGAAGACTTGAGCTTCTTATATAGATATAATAAAGAAAGCAAATTATAGTCAGAGAGAAATGTTAAATGAACAGAGTCTAATATTTCTGGAAACAGAGTTTCATTGCCAGGATTTCTGGAAGGTGGAATAGTAAAGGAAGGAAAACAATTTTAAAAGTGAAAATGTAGTAGTATAAGTATATAAACACAATAGCAAATAAGGTAAAACTCTTTTTAGGAAATTATGTTCACAAGGACACTAATGATCTAAGAACTGACTGTGAGTAAATAAAATGGAATTTTAATAAGATTGAGATAAGTATAGAAGAAAAATTGAAAAGCAGACAAGAAAAAAGAGAAGGAAAAGGACAATAAATGCATGAATCATTAATTTAGATATGATAGTGAAATTCACTATGCAATTATAATTGCTGTAATGTGCTTATGCTGTTTTAGGAGGATTTGTTGCGGGGTGGGGGGACTAAAGAATTTTTTAGTATTTTTAATTGCATTTCTATCTTCAGTGGCCTTTTGTCTTTCTACTTTTGGTTAATTTAAATTGTGTGATCTTCAGATAGTTTTCTTTGAACAGTTTTATTTTGTGTGATTTTTAATGTAAATTTTCAAAAATTTCTGCTTATAACCATAACAAAAAACCAAATTTATAGCCTATCCTCCTTCCACTTATTTATACTTTTCAAGCATTTAAAATATTATATTCATAGAACAATTTTTTTTTACTTTTACTAGTACATGTTTGCAGTATATAATGCTTACGTTCACTGTAGGGATTTAGCATATATAAGTAACACATTTTAATTAACTTCTTTTCCCCATCTCCTTTTATTTTTCCAGTATCAAATCCATTTATATGTATTATAATAAATTAACTAGATTGATCTTCACCACAGACACCTGATAAACACAAGCTACCTAGTTCATCAAACTTGCTGACCCTAAATAAATTCTAAAGTGCAGTAAAATGTGTGGCAAATCATAATACTCTTTACTGTCCATTTCTATTTACTCTACATTTTTTGCTTTTCTCTCCTTTCCCCCGAGTTCAATCAATTTAGAGAATATTCTGCTTATCATTTCACTTGTCTGTATTATTCCTACATAACAGATTTCCTTAGCCATCAGTTTTCAAGATGTTGGTTGCAATAAGAAACTGTTGCAAATAACTAGAGGTTGCCATGAGAGTAAAATTTGCATTACAGTTTATAAATGCATGTTCCTTTGCTGAAATACTTAGCCATGATTGAACAAACCATTTTCCACGGCACATTTCCTCCCAGATACATGAGTTGTATATGTGGGCACTGACCAAAGGCTTTGAATGAAAACATAAAATGTTTTTAGACATAGATGCCCTGAACATAAAATAGATCACTTAAATGTTATAAGCAGAAGGTGCCAGTTACTCATTTCCCCTTCTCTGAAGGAACAAGGAAAGGTGGAAGTTGATATTATCCAGTTATAGAAGGTGACTGAGTGTAGATTGAAAGCTGTGTTAATAGTATAGTGAGTCTACTCTGACCTTAGGAGAGAAATGTTTATATGTCCATGTACAGAGGAATGTTTCGCCCTTTTATGATCAATATTTTCCCAATCTAACATATAATTCAAGCTTTGGAGTTCTATAAGTAGGATGACTTCTCTTCCTCTGTAATGAAGTTGCTCACAATCGTTAATCCAGAGTAAATATTACTCTCTCCTTTTACTCCTCACAATTCTATAGTTTAGAACACACAGTACATGGAGACTTGATGTTTAAGGACACAGGTTTGGAATGGAACGAGTTAGGGAGGGAGTGATACTATAGGAGAATATTTTAATAGTAGATTGTCAAAATCAGCTCCACAGTTATGTTGCCAGAGAGCTATTTTTATGAGGAAGTTAGCTGACTATCTTTCTGCTTTCAGAATGTAAGCTTGGGGACAGAAGAGGTATAATTTGTTTGTCTTTCGAATAAGAAAAAAAAAGAGTGATAAAATGGCTTCTTCAAGAAGAGCAAGTCTTGGATTAAGCATGTGATGAACACAGTGGGCTTTGGGATCGGATGAACTGGTTTGTCTTTGTTCTGACAAGTAGCAGCTGCGAGACTTGGATGAGTTTTAATTAAATGCTTGCCCTAAGCTCTAGATTCTTCAGCTATAAAACAGGATGCCTACTCACAGCTTCCAGGGATACAGGGAAGTTTGAGGACACTGGTGATGCACACAGTAAATGTAAAAACTGCTCCTGTTACTCTTAGACTGTATGCACACATCAGATAGTACTATTATTTATTGTATGTTTAAATGCTGTCATGGGCTGCCTGATTTCATTATGTTTATTTATAGTCTTCAAGAAGGTCATTATTATTTGCTATTTACCTATGAGAACTTGGTGACTCAAAGAGACTAGCATACATCTATCTTCCCTGGACTACCAACTGGATGAATTAGGACCACAGTTTAGGTCTGAGTAAATCCAAATTAGTATTCCTAATCTGCAACTTACTTGTAATTTAAACTTTGAAATGAGGACAAAAATGTTTTTTTCCACCACTGAATCACCAGCACCTGGCAGGGTACAAAAACAAAAATAAGTAACTAAAAGAATCGCCAAAGTTAAGCATTAATGACAGTAAAATCAAACAAGTAGTCTATATAGAAATGCCAAGAATATGTTCTCATCTTATATTGCCAAATTCTTGTTACAAATATATGGAAGAAATATCTAGCTACAGAGAATTTTCTGTTTTCCATGATTCAGCAAAACCATATACTGGTTTAAAAAGAAGTACCCAAGAGGCAGCTATAAAAAGCAATGCCTTACTTACAAAAACACAGTTTATATACTCATCTGGGGAACAAGGCAGAGATCTCACTTACAGACAAAAGGCACACTTGCAAAGCATTAGAAGCTAAATCCTTTCCACTGTAACTGTGTTCTACTACTAAACGACTTTCACCATTTCTCCTTGGAGGTGGGAAAGTTTTCAAAGTTTTAAAGTGCTAGCAATACCGGCAAAACTATGAAAAAGGCAGCAATAAGCATGCTCAAGCAGAAATTTGCCTGGAAAAAAAAGATGGCCCAGGAAGAGGCCTAGGAATACTCCCTGATGGAATCACTTTCTTTTAATCTGTGCTCACCCTTGCATGCTAAATACCTTGTTCAACAAAAGACACAGGCTTAAACTAATAGAGAAACCTTCTTTATTATTCTAAATTTATTCTACAACACTGTGGCAGGAGGAGCCAATTGTATGGCCTTTCCTTGGTCAGCATTTGTCTCCCCCGGCCATGCAGGAGGTTTTTCTTCTTCAGGGTTGTTGCTGGAGTTGGAGCTGTGATTTCCGCAGAGGTAAAACTTAATTGGAAGCATTTCAATGCAACACAACTTAAACATTTCACTGATGCACATACAGCACTGAAAGGGAAATTCTTTGTTTGTACTTGATCTCATTACAAAATATTAGAAACGTAACCTGTAGTCACTCATTTTTAACCTTAACATTTAATATGTTGAGCATTTGACTTGAAGAACTGCAATTCTTTGGTTTCAGCATTCCTGAGGTCCCTGACTATTTAAAATAGAGCAGAACACTTTCTAAGCCACTGAAACAAAAACCCTCAGAGGCTGTCACAACATCCTTAAATTACATGTATTTAATGAAATTGTATCCAAGGAGTCTGTCGTATTTCAGTATTGTGAACACCGTTAAAGAATATAAAATCAGATTCAATAGATCACAGTGAGTGTTTAATAACTAAATACAAACTCTACAGTTTTCTCTTCTTCCTCTTCCTCCCCACTTTCTTTCACTCATCCCCTTTCTTTTACAGTTGTCTCTTTTCTCAGAAAGTAATTATTAAGGTCATGTAAATCAAATCACTAAATAGATTTATGCTAAATGGCATTAAACAGGAAGCATTTCCCTACTTCAGAATTGCTATTTCTGTTTCAGTTAATAAGTTTTAGCCTTTAGAATTTTCAGGGATAAAGAAATTTCTTTTCTGACATGTAAAGAAGAACATCTTCTTACTTCTGAAGTACAGAAACATATTTGAGAGACATTGTGTGGAGAAGTAGACAGTAAAAAATCCTTTATATGTGAGTATTAGGCCATATAATGGAAAGAAGACAGAAAGGAATGGAATGGGAAAGGAAAGAGAGAGAAAGAGGTTAAAAGGAGAATGCATATGTGGGTGACTGGATTCAGTAGAAGCAGAGAAATTTAATGCTTGAAAATCATGCAGACTTGCTAAATGAAAGAAAAGAATCCAGAAAGGCAAGAATATATCCATAAATATGAGAAAATAAATTCAAGGTTTAAGATAAAATATTTTATACTTCAACAGAAAGCATCTTTAACATAATGTTCCCTTCCTATGAATTTCTTGATCATTTAAATATGATTTAAATACTTACAGGTTTCAAGTCCAGCTTCATATGTAAGATTTAAATATTGAATTTTTTATTGCATTATTTCAGTTTTTTCCTATCAAAGCATATTTTAGAGTGACTCACTAGCAAAGTCTGTATTTCTAGACTTTCTCATCTATATTTTGACTCAAAATGTACAGTATTAACTTTTCAACATCTTCTACGTTTGAAGGTCATTGCAAATTCTCTGGCTTTACAATTTCCTCTTTTTAAATGCTCCCTTAATTTATAACTAGTACAAAAACTACAGCTTTCTATATATGCATCTTGAAAATTGAAATTCACTGTTTAAGAAATCTAGTTATTGTAATAACATTTAAGTCTAGACATAGATTCCCAGGTGACCTATATATTCAAAATTATCACTTTTTATGGCTGAATCATGAATTTGAGATGTCAAATAGGACCATCTACAGCATTCAGCAACATCATACTCCCCCTGGTTTAAAAACAATTCTCATTGCCCCAGTTCCTTAGTAGAAACATATGCCCACTCCATATTCTACAAAGTTAAACCTGGCAATCCTTTTTTAAGGTTCCCAGTAGTCACCTAACACCAGTGAGAAGTGGCAGCAGGAAAGAATGAGCTTAGTTCACCTTTTCTCTCTCCTGAGAAGATGATTGGCTAAAACTTGTTTCACAAAGGAAATTAATTTTAGAGGTTTAACTTGTATGACAAGTAATAAAGTATTCAGGAGGAGAAAAGTACACTGGATTTCTTTCTTTCTGTAAACTTAATAACGCAAACATGAAAAGCACAATTCTATTGCTGTTGTCTTAATTCTTTAAAAAAGCAACAACACCAAAAAGACCACTTTCAGGTTCAAATCCGACGTGTTTAGGCAGGCTACAATGTAGAACTGTGGTTCGTCACATAAGAATTAATATCCTAATATAGTGTTATGAGGACCAGACCCATATCATGTTCATATATTTTGAAATGGTTTGTAGTAGGAAAGCTACTCATTCAACTAATCAATAATTAGACAAAATCCTGAGTGTGATGCTGAACTTTCTACAATTGGCACTGGAGACAGCATTGTTTGGCCATGTCACTTTCTGGTTAGTTTGGTTAATTATTATGGCCATTTTTAGTGCGAGATGTTACTGCTTATAATCAACAATTACCCATGTTATAGAAAGTGTAAGATGATACTTGAAAACTCATCATTCACTTTACTCTTAACCACTTGTGGAGCAGTTTAGCTCCCACAGGACAAAATGTTGCTAAGTTTGGGAAGGTAAGGAGGGAACTGAGAAGAATACTACCATTTTCTTCTCAAGACAGTATGAGTGGGCTTCATATAATTGTTTCTTGTTCACAAGCTTACTGTCTGCCACTCAAATGAAAGTTAAAATTCTTATTATTTTTCTCCTAAGGACCCTAAAATATTGTAAGTCATTTGTTTCTGTTAGCTTGTTAGCAAAGATTTGGAAAACTTCTGGCTAAGAAATGTAATATATGGATATAAAGATGATTCAAGATATATAAATTCTCCAAAACAAAGAAATCACTAAATAAAATACTTAAGTTCTCCAATTTTAACATTTGCTTCTACTATTTGCTGAAAATTTTTTAAAAAGTGTTCATCTGTGGTATATTGTACTTTATTTGTTTCTTAAATGTCTGAAATTTAGAATTTTCTTATACAACTTGTATCACAAGAAAGAAACTACTTTGTTTCTATCCATGATTCTAGAGCTCTATATCCCATATCCGTGTAAATCTTTCTTTAGATTGATAATTGCTTCTTGTTGCAATCGTTTAAAGAACTATCTTTCACACTCTGCTTTTCCTTTTAATGTTGGTATACAATTTTCTAAAATTCAAGCTGTTTTAACTCTTTTTTGTGGCACTGAGGGTTAAATCCAGGGCCTTCACGATAAGCCCCATATCTGACTATTCTTTTTTTTTTTTATTCATTTTATTAAGTAGCTAGGTTGCTGACGCTAGGCTCTATCTTGAGATTTTCCTATCTTAGCCTCCCAGATTGCTGGGATTACAGGTGAGCAGCACTACACTATTGTAATCTTAAAGATCTGACTAACAAACCAGCAACTGTTCAATGAAAATAAAAAGAAATCCTGAAATAAACACTCTGATGGTAGGGAGGAATACTGATTTAGTATATTATTTATAAGGAATCTATTTATTTTCCTTTTACAACTTTTAAAAGTTATAAAGTTAACTTTCACTGAATGGTTTTATTTCAATATTGTTCTAGATGGCTATTTATAAAAGTGGCAAGGAATATCAAAATTCAATGTTATTCATTAAAAGAGGAGACCAATTTCCAAAAACCAGAAATAAGGTACTTTGGAGACTACTGTCAAGCAATTACTTCTCCCTTAAAAGCCACAAACCAGTTCTGCAATCTAGATACAGTGGAATTGTACCAAACAATACATATATCAAACAATCCTATGATGTTTAGCTTTTTATGTGAGAATAAATATAGAGGAAGGCAGATATTTCTATCATGCACCATTCTTTTGGAAATCATACATTATTATTTCTTTTGTCACTTCGTGTATGATACATATCTTCTAGTTTTTATTTATGCATAAAATTAAATAGTATCTTTTTATTCTTAAAGATCAGTTTTTCTTTAGTGTGAATGGATAG
This sequence comes from Dasyprocta punctata, assembly GCA_004363535.1. NCBI lineage: Eukaryota > Metazoa > Chordata > Mammalia > Rodentia > Dasyproctidae > Dasyprocta > Dasyprocta punctata. The sequence continues at coordinate 44,977 of RJWM01013407.1, forward strand.
TTCATATCCTTAATAGAACAGTCAGACAAGGGAAGTTATTCAGTTGTGTTCTTTGTTTCTCAGACTGACAACTTCCCTTACCAATCTTAGTGTCAAAAACCTGTAACAGCATTATTTGTTCCTTCCCGTTGGCTCCTGCCCAATTTTTGTTCTTTTGTTAATTGAGTAAAAATAATTTAGCATGAGCTTGACTGGACTAGAGGCTGGATTTAACAAATTGCTTTGGATAGCTAATAAAACATTTTATAGAAAAGCACTGGCTGCTTTAAACAAACACACATAGGGAATAGGTTCATTATGTGCTGCACCTATGCACGAAAGGGTATTTTCAGCAGTGTCTGCAGAGATTTGGATTAACAAGGCTTGTTACTGTTAACAAGCATAGTGTGAGTAATTCCAAGTACACTCTTCTGCAAGTTGACACCTACATTTTTTACTTAAATTGATACAAGACAAAGAATCTTAGGACGAAAAACTGCAAATTCTTCTAATTCATTTCCCCTCTTCCATATTTTATTAACTTTCCATGTACCCATTGTATTCATGATATCAGAGACATAGCTTTTTGAATTTTAAATAAATTATATTCAAATAATTTCCCTTTATAACTATTATCATGCATTTTTACTACTCTTCATATATTTATCCATCATAAATTTACTAAGAAAGTGAAAAGGTGTATTTGTTTTACAATGTCCATTCCAAGAATCCTCAGACTTCTGACCATTTTTTAATTTGAAAATACTTTGTTCAGCTTGAACAGTAGTAAATTCAGGAAAAAGCATCAATTTCATAGTCTAAGTTAGTTCCTGACTATAATGGGTGAGACCAGCAGATGATAAAAGGATCTCTCAGTAGTCAGACTCAAGTATTTTCTCATGTAGCTTCACTGACACAGTTGAGTCCTTTTTGTATGTAATTTCATGAGGAATGTGTGAGAGTGGTGTGTGTGTGTGTTTCTTCCCCACATAGAACTCAAAGAGCTATTTTTTATTTAAAGAAACCCCTAAAATCCAAAGGAAAAACACACATTTCTAGTTTAAAAGAATAAAAAAGTACTATACTGAGAGAACAAAATCAAACTAGAAATGTATTTTATGTAGTTCATTTATTCTCATCACTTTCCTAACGTTAAACTTCACTTAACAATTTGAAACAGATTTGATCAACTTGGCTTTCAAGTGTCACTATTTTTCAACTGCAATGAAAATAAACAAATGGGTTTGGTCTTCTACCAAATCATAGCAATACTGACTTCATTACAAAAGTTATCAACAGTGGCATATGTTATATTGCATGACTCCAACAGAATAAAGTAGTGTCTTGTTATAAAAAGTTTACAAAAAACTTCTGTTACCCTTATATTCTCCACATAAATAAACACCTCTTCTATTTTATGAAAAAATAAAACAAAATTTCATAGCCAAATGATAGGAGAATGACATTAGTTATGATGCTGTGTATTGCAGCATCTTCAAAGTAGTTATACAGAGTATAACATGTGAAGCAAAAGGATTCTTAAAAGAAAGAAATAGATAATATCACAAAATTTTCTTTTCAACAAAGTAAGATCAATTAATAGTATAAATGAAACAAATTAAAAGAATAGGAGTTCCCTGTGACAGTTTCCTTTTTCTTTATGTAACAAATGCTGCGAATGGACAAGAGTTGCTTTCTAATCGATACAAAGTAGGTCTTGTTTTAACTTTATGGAAATATAAACACCTTCATTTTGTGCAATTCATATGAAAATGGCTAATGAAGTCCAGGACTTAAACAAATTCAAAGGTTTCAGATTTTAGGTGTTAATAAGTACTGTTGAAAAAAATGGGACTTCTATTATTTTCAAGAGATAAGCTTACGTTATGAAATTGCTAATAGAATTTTTCTCAGTATAATTTGTTGTTAGTTTTGGAAGTATATTAAGTCATACGTTTTATTTTGCCCCAAAGAAAAGAAATGGATTTAAAGTTCCAATACTAAAGCCCATTATGGACTCATAACAAAGTCAAATGGATATCTACTTCCCTTTATCAATGAATAGGCTTATACAAGTAGGACAAAAAAATAAAGAATAGAAATGTAACAGAAAAATGTAATGCACTGATTAAAGAACCAACATTGCTCAGAGAAGGATGCATATAACTTTATAGCCATCTATAATAGTGCCTTTTTATTTTTCCACACACTTTATGTAGTGTATAATGGTCATATAGTTGAATGAATTTCATTTTGGCTCATTTGTATACACATACAGCATACTTTTCCCATTATTCCTTCACCCTCCTCTTCTCTCTAGATTTCCATTTACACATTTCACATTTATATGGTATTAGTAGATAAAAACTTCAATTCTAAAAATGTGAGTAAAACAATTGATGAGATTGCATAGAATCCAGTAAAATGCTTAAAATTAAATTTTTAAAAGACAGAAATGAATATATTTTATCTCATTGTTTAAACAGAAAACTAGCAATTCTGAGCAAAGTTATTTTTAAATATTAAAAACAAACTTCGCCTTCCTCCAACATAATCCTCTACTTCTGGCTCTCCTTCCTCTAATTCCCTTATTACACTTTTCTTACACAAAGGCAAATAGCTGTGTTATGAACTAAAATCATGGGAGAGTCTCTGCAAGCAGTATTTGTCAAAATACCTCCCAAAAATCCATCTGTAAAAGAAAACATTTCAGATTCATTGACCATATGCACTATGGGGTGACATGTCCAATTCTGTCTACATTATGATAAATGCCGTCTCTCATAGGCAGTATATATTGCATATCAGTTCCCAGGACCCACAGATAAATCTACTTTAATTGGCTAGGTAGTGTCCAAACAACATATAAAACCTGTCAGACTGTTTCATTACCACAGGTTCTTCCCTTTCATGAAATGATGACTTAAATTCTTCTTTTCTTCTGCCTTTCTTGAGAAGCAACTTCCCTCTTCTCGCTCTCAATTAATTTAGAAGAATGAAAGACAGATGCACTATCAGAAAGGCAAATTAGATCCAAATATTAAGAAAGTCAAGTAGAGACGTAAGAGATGAGAGAAATAAAGTAAACAAAGTGAAGCAAAAGACACACTACTCCTAAATCACCTCATGCATCTAAATGATGATGTAAAATTGGCATAAATGTAAGATTATTACCTTAAAAGCTGGGAGAATACAAATTCCTATGTGATCACAGAGTACTTCCTTTTTTATTTAAGAAATAAAATACATAAGAAAAGACCTCTGAATATCAGTTCTTCAAATGTGTTCTGACTAATGTAAGGGGTTTTTATTTTTCTCCCTTCAAATCTTAGGCTATAGGAAAACTTAACAGATGTGAAGTGAAAGGAAAACCATTTTACTAAATTTTAAGCATTGCTACCTTAGGGAGTATCAGGGTGTTTTAATAAATATTATTATTTGAGGGGTGCAAGTATTTGTTTCGCTTAATTTTTCTGACACTCCAGGGAAGTATGACTTGAACCTTCCTATCCTTCAATGGCGGTTACTAGCTCATGTGTTCAGGAAGAAAGTGCATATGACTAGTCCGTGGCAGGAAACTATGGAGAAAAGGAAGAGAAATAGTAGTATTACAAAATGTGAACACAAAACTTCTCACAAATTCTACTTCACTTTATTTTCAGGACCACAAAACTCTATTAAATATACCAGTAGGCCTCAGAAATGTTATTATTTTCAGTTCCTCCATATATCTAATTTAACATTTTTAGAAATGTCTGAAGTTAGAATAATTAATACCCTCAAGGAAAACTATTTTCAGAAATTGGAGTTACATTCACATGACTATAAATCAGTATTAGCTCACCAATTTGACAAAGGGACTTCACAGTGCAGAGCTATGGTGAAGGTTCACGTAGTGTAGGCTCAGACAGGCAAGGAGTCTACTGCAGCAGCAAGGCAGCCGGGATGGTTGGTGGATATAATATGAATTAACAAAATGGTAGAGTGCATAGTGAGAAGTTTACTGAAGCAGTGAAGGGGAAAACCTAGCTTTTGTGTGCCGTTGATCAGAGGCCGTGGGATGGTTTTAACACTGAATGACAAAGTGAGAACATTAAGAAGTTGTTAGAAGATGCACCTCAAAAACATTCTCATTAACATAGAAAGTCAACCATTATCAAAACTGGAGACGGAAGTCACAAAAAATAATGTCATATATTTTAAATGTTAAAATATGCGTGAGATTCTAGACTTTTTCATATGGTCCTGAGTAGCACAAATGGATGTAATGCTAAGATAAAATTTTGCTCAATTTTTGGAGAAACAAAAATTTCCAAGTGAAAAAGTCTAAGAGAACAAATTTTTCTCTGAGAAGGCAAACAATTTCCTCCACAAGTATTTAAACATGCTACCAGAAAAGTATAGAACAAACATAAACATAAAGTGATCTGCCTGGATAGAACCTTGAAATTTCATTGTCTGTAAAAACAAAAGATCCAAAACTGTAAATTTGTCCTAAACTAAGTTTGAGGTAGTGACAACATTTCCAATTTCCCAGTTTTCTCAGGAGTGTTTTCATACATTGCTGAAAAATGTCTATTCCCACATTCCTTGTACACTGGTCAAAATTTTGTATTACTAGAATAAAAACCAAACAACAAAAATAAGACCATCAAAATAAAAAGGTTAACTGGGATTATCAGATATAGCAATGTATACAATTTCCATTTAAGGAAACATCTCTGAGTGTGCACGTAACAGATTATCTATCTATCTATCATCTATCTATCAATCTATCTATCTACCTATCTCTATCTAATTCTCTGTAAGATTTAAGCAATATCTGCAATTCTACCTCCCAAAATTACTTGTCTTGAAAAGTAACAAAATGGCTATCTGCAAACTTTATTAGTGTTGCTTGGCAATTATACCTAAACACAACATATAAAATAGAGTTCATTTGCTAAGTAGCACCACGGTGGTCAAACAAAACAAATGGAGAAATAATATTTTAGTGCACAACAGCTGCTTTTTGTAATGGAAGAGTCAAGACTTAAAGTGCTCTTATGTTCACCATTTTATGACACTTGTTTAGACACAAAAGAGTGATAAGCATTGTATTATATATCTTATTTCAATATATTCCAGGCAACATTCCATTTCTATTCCTGTTCAAAGACCTTGCTACAAAATAATAATAATAAAATAAAGACCTTGCTACTTACACAGAGGGAAAATGTCAGTGGATGGGTCTTTGTCCTATAATTCTCTTTATGAAATCTTCAAAGTCATAAATTATATTTTAGAAATGAAGGAATCAACCAGGTGGGTATAAATTCAGGTTACTAGAATTACCTGTCATGATATTTAACATTGAGTACATATAGGCAGTCTTTTAAAGCAACAGTTTTCATGTGGAATGATACCACTAAGAGTCCATTTCACAAATTTAAATAACTGTAAATGATTTACAGGGGAGCCAAGACTTCTGAGAGACATCTCAGAAAAGTGTAGCTAATGTGTCGTTTCTTGACAAGACAGGGATGAGTTCTGAGCTCATTAAATATTCTAATCTACATCAAATCTCATCAGCAACAATTGGTGAAAATTTCATCCATCTGAAATGCAATTAGTGACAGAAACATTGTAGTCTAACAAATTACAAGCAAGTCCATCATGATGGCATGAGGTAATGGGAGAAGCTGGGAGGGACTGATATGCAAGAAAGGGAAAACAAAACAAAATAAAACAATCAAAGCACAGCAAAGCAAAACAAAACAAAACTCAAAACAAGAGGTAGTTTCTTAGTTTGTGCAATGAAAGAAAGTGGTCAGATTTGTTACATGGAAATTTTATTCAGTAGGGAATTGAAAGTATTATTCTTTCAGTGAACTTATCACATAAATGAAAAAGAAAACTCACCCTCTGCAATAAGCAGAGAATTAGGACTAAGAAATGTTAATATGACATAATGAGAGCAGAAAGATTCTTTAGTTCTAATTATGCCTCTTCCACTAAAGAATATTTAAGTTACATACGCAGAATTTAAACCACACCTAGATAGTGATTTCCATTGAAATGGTAATGGTCTAAAGTAACCTTTAATTTATTTTAATGCAACATTTTCCTCTCCAAATTACTGCTTAAACCTTGACCAATGCACATTTAAATTTTCTTTCATTTGGTTTACAAACACAAGAAATATTATGGCATAAAATGTTAGATGCTCATGCACATAAATTTTATTATTCATAGAAAATATGTAAAAACTAATACATTTATGAAGAGATGTAATTGGAAATTCATAGTACCAACCAAAAATAAGAACTTTAGCTAATTCCAGACACTCTGGTATTCATTAAAGGCAAAGTAATGCTAATTAATTTATTGCATCTAAAAAACATTATTGTGTCTTGCTAGCATTTTTTAAAAATCTATCATACTTCATAAACCATGTATATTTTACTATAAATGTTCACACGAATACCTACTAAAATGCATATCATAAATGTTTTTCCTGCATATTAAATGCACAAGTGGAATCTAAAACAATTTTTGAATCTGATTTATCTTCTGAGTGTTCTGTCATACCATCTTGTGTTAAAAATAATTACTGTGAGTAGGGCGTGGTGGCGCACGCCTTTAATCCCAGCACTCGGGAGCCTGAGGTAGGAGGAGCATTGTCAGTTCGAGGCCGGCTTGGGCTACAACGCGAGCGCAAGGACAGCCTGAGCTACATAGTGTGACCCTGCCTCAAAAAACCAGGACCAGGAGTTTGGCTCAGTGGCTTAAGCACCTGCCCTGGCAGGTGCGAGGTTGTGAGTTCGATCCCCGGTGCCGCAAAACAAAAAAACAAAAAAACAAAACAAAACAAAAAAAGTTACTGTGTAGTTTATGTGATAAATTCTGATTTTATGGCTGAATTTTAAATCAAGAAGATATGTTCTGTCATTTTTGTGATATGTTAACATACAGTAAAACAAATGAGAGGAAGTTTTGGTTACATTGTTAAGTTAGAAGCTGAGGAAAAAAATCCTGAAATGTTTTCTACACAAAATAGTGCCAAGAAAATCACAAGATACATTTTGAAAACAATTATAAAAATAGAGATGACCATAATAATTTAAGTAATGAACTTATTAGAGCTATTTACTTAATGTAAATACTGATTACAAAGCTGAACTACTACCATAAGAGTTAAGTGCTCTATGATTCTGAATTATCTACCATAGTTTTGACTGCAAACTCCCCCATTCATCTCAGAAATCTCTTCAATCACTTATCTTACAGATGTAGTATGTATCTCCATGTCTTTTCTTTGTTTTCATTTATGCTTACATGAATTCACTTCCATTCAGATGCATATAACCACATCTCATGTCTGGGAAACTAAGAGTTCAATGGTCTACTTAGACACGTGTTCCATATTAGTTCAAGACATGAAAGTTTGTTCTTGTCACACTTGCAGATTGGAAGTCATCATCCCAGGAATAAAATCAGCAAAACTTTCTTGTTTCTCATTGAATTTCATCCTCACAGGATAGTTGCATTCCTTTAATACATATTTTCAGAACAGAAAATACAATTTGTTTTAGACTCTGAATGCATTTTTTTTTTCCTAATGTGTGGTTTTTCAGTGATTCAACAAGGGCTAAATCACTCCTGTGATGTATTCCCAGGTAGTTGCCACAATCAAGTTTTGGGATTTTTACATCACATTTCACTCAGCTATATTAGCTACCCTAAAGGCTACAAAATTTCTATGTTTCTGTTTCTAAAGATGAAATAAAATCAGCTGAGCTTAATAAAAGTGCAATAATTATAAATACAAACAGATATTTAGCATTATATACTTTAAGGTAATCAAATATTATGAAATAAGGTTTTGAACTAAAGCTTTGATGTTTTTCTCCTCTTTAAAAATTTTTAAATATATTTTTAAAAAACAATATGGATACAATTTCTGGAAAATTCAAAATAAGTTTTGCATGCCACTTTATATATTAGATGGTAAAGTAGGTTTCTAGAAAATCTTTTTCTCAATCCTTGATATTGTTCCACTTTACATAATGTATAAGAGAGGATAGAAAATACATTACATTCAAAGAACCTAAAAATATCAGAAAAACCCTCGTATTAGTAAAGACTATATTGGCTATATTAATTAAAGTCTTAAGAACCAATATGAATCTTTTTGGAAACTTTGTACAAAAGATTGCTAAACCTTGCACAGTCATTTTGATTTACAGTTCCATAGGAGGTAAATTCAGGTTCCTACAAAGGATTAAATAAAACACATATACAATACTAGCCCTCTGAATTCCTTCACAACAGGCATTACAACTATGGTTTTTATTAATAATTCTTTGTCTATGAACATAGTCAAATGTCAAAGACAGTGCAATGCTAAAGCTTACCACTGTAGTTACTTAGATTTTAACCCTCAGCACCTCTATCTATAAAGCAGAAAAAAAAAAGAAAGAAACAGAGAGGGATCTGTGTGTGTGTGTGTGTGTGCGCGTGTGTGTGTGTGAATAGCACAGGCAAATCATTTTTGTTGTTTTTTTGATTAATACGTGTATGTAGTGTATAATGTTTAT
>RJWM01013408.1:0-53492 GCA_004363535.1 Dasyprocta punctata
GTTTGTGTGAATGTAGTCCTTGTGATTCAGATAGTTCTCAATTGTTAAAAAATATAGCCAAAATAGTTTCCATGTTAGTTTCACTCTTTTTCCTGTGATTGCCTTTCTTAAACTCTACAGATATTTCGACATTTTCTTTCTAACATGACTTTACCCTATAAAGATTGTGAGCTCTGTGTAATAACACTGCTATGGATCCACATCTCAGGGTTCGACACACTGTTAAATCTGTTTGTTAGCAATTCAGAAAAAACTCAGTGCTTTGAGGTTGTGACTTTTACACATAGATACTCTCCTTGTAAGAAAAAAGTAGCATCTATTTAACAAATGCAAATTTAAAATAATAAACAACTTATCCTACTGCATTAGCCATTAAAATTAGTGTATTTTCAGAATGCAGAGATTTTTAAATTCCCAGTGGTGTTCAAGACATTTGTTTTTATACACCAGCTTTAAGAATGTTTATGTATGTTTTGGCTCAGCAAAAACTTAAGAACCTGAGACATTCTATATCATAAAAATGCTACAGAATGTCCTGTGAGGGAAAAAAAACATGAAATTATGCTAGAAGAAGCCAGAGGGAGCAGTTTATCTATGGAGAAGGATGTGTTCATTGAGCTCCGGATTTATGCGTGTGCACAGCTGCTGATGTGTTTTGTACCAGCAGCTGAGTGATGGACAACCAAAGATTCGAAAAATGCTATTAAATAATATATCTATAACCTTAAGGCCCTCGGTTTATTGCAGTTTATATGATTGAGCGGTTCCTGCAGACACACTGCACAGCTCCTTAGCAATCTTCAGGGCATCAATGTGTTTAATAAGTAAACGTGTCTGCTCTGGCTCTCGTTACGATGCAACTGCTTCTCTCCTGGGGAAGCTCTGTGCAGTGTGCTTACGCAGTGACCTAGAGAAGAACCAGTTTTCTTCGAAGCAAATGTTAATTCTTTTCCAATTAGTTCATTCGCTCTGATTTGTTGCCTGCACTGACTTTCATTATTGTTCATGTGTTTTTGGATTTGTTTGCTTTGGTATTTCTATCTTCAAGATCACTGCCTCCCATTCCATACCATTACCATATGTTTTCCTTCTGCTTTTTTAGTTTTCATGACTTAAAAGATTATTCTTTTTGCAGTTTAAAAATGCAACCACTTTGGAAATCAATATGCAGATTGTACAAAGGGGTAGAATTAGAAATTCCATATGACCCAGCCATTCCCTTTCTAGGTATCTTTCCCTAAAAGTTAAAGACATCAGGCTACAGTGATACATGCAGCGCAATTACAATAGCTAAACTTGGAAGAGGCCTTTGTGTTCATCAACAGCTGAGTGGATAAACATGTGGTGTTTACACACAATGGAGTGATACTGTCATAAATAAAGATAAACTTGAGTCATTTGTAGGAAGATGAATGTAAATTGAGACCATAATAGTAAGTGAAATAAATCAAACATACAAGCTTAAATATCATGTTTTTTTCCTTACATGAGAAACAGGAATTATAAATAAAGAGCAAAATAAAAGATAGATAATGGAAGTAGGTAGATAGATCTCTATCCAAGAGGAAGCAGATCAAGAGTAGGAGGCAGAGGAAATAAAGGGAATGGAAAAAGGAATTAAGACGTGTTGTGTACATTATCCAAATCCACACAAGTGATGTAGAGGTTATGTACTGCAAACATGGACTGATATATCACACACACGCACACACATATGCATACATATATAGATATCTAGATTTATGACATAATGTATATCGTGGTAAGAGATACAGGATGAAAAAGGATTTGGAACATTCATGTACATTTTGAAAATTTCTTTAATCTGTAGATTTCCTCAAAATTAAGGGTACAAAAAACATAATTCAAGCTATCACTCATAGGTATGAATTATCAGTCCCTGTAAAATTTAGTGCTAACTTGTTGATTAAAATGATGGAGTAGTTCAGTCTCATGGTGTGCTATGTAATGAATACCCTCAGGTTGCTTTTCTTGGGTATCACTGCAAATTAGCATGGGTACTGCTTTCTTTATACTATGGGTTTCTAGTAAGTTTGAGACACCTTTAACTGTGAATCTCATATACAGCTGATGCTCAGTTTTGATATATTCCAAAATTTGTTCCCATTATCTTTCTTTACAACTGTCATCACTTTAGAAGTGTCTGCAAGTAAACTCAGGTGGGCTGGCACATGCCCACAATCTCAGCAATTTCAGAGGCTGAAGTAGGAGGATCTGGTATTCAAGGGCAGCCTGGCCAATAGGATGAAATTCCATCTCAAATGTTTTAAAATATTACTTAGAAATTTTTTTCATAATTGAAGCTTTTCACTCAGTATTTATTCACATGATACATCCAATTACTCTTCATTTGGTAGACAACACTTAGTAATGTTTGCCTTACTTTTAATTTTAGCAAAGGTTCTTTTTTCCATCTGTGACACTCGGTCAAATTGATTATTTACTAGTCTTGCTAACCCTGCAAGACAAGTAAATGTATCTTAGAGGTGGAAAAGGTTTTTTTTTATTATTATACCTACATAATTTGAGAGCTGATAAATAAAGTTAGGAGATCAATGCAATGGCCACAGAAGATTCTGCGACACTTTATACTTTTAAGATCTAGTTTACAGATTTATTTCAGCATAAACATTGTCTAGTTTTCAAAATGTTCACTGAGAGTTTAAGAAGTCTCCCCATTCTTTTTCTTTAAGCTATCAGCTAGTAATGTGTATAGAATAGCACTTCTTGAAAATATTCTTTTAGCTTGACAAGCTTATTGAGTCAAAATGAATAAGAATAGAAATGCAGATACTAGCATTTCATATAAAATCAGCACTTGCACTTCACTGGAAATTATGCTCATTGTATTGTAAGTATCAGCTTCATCTTGAGGGTAGAATAATTCTTCCTTTCAAACAATATTGACCAAAGTGAGTTTTTAGAAGAAATATTATCTAAAGAAGTTTTCATGATTTCATCACAGTATTTAAAATAGCATTTGTCCTAACAACAATGCAAGTATGCTCTGCTTTTCCCTTCATTCCTTTGGCTTAACACCTTCGATCTGCCTTAGAAAGCCTTGGTCTCAGCTAAATGAATATCTCTTCCATGTGTGAAAGTTCTTGGAAGAGGAACCCCATATGAGATTGGTCCATCTTTGTCTTTCTGAGAATTACTCTAAAATAACTGCGATAATTACCCTTTGTGCTATTTTTTCATTCCAAATTTATTACATATTGATTTAAAATAACACATTAAAACCTTCCCACCATGTATCAATTTTTTTTATTTTTCTGATCTCACCATGAAAAACATGTGAATTTCTCTAATATGAAAACATTTTGATGGTGTTCTATAAGGGAACACCCAAGGCAAAAGGAAAGGAAGAATTATTTTAATTGTCCAGTCTTCATCTTCTTCTGGCAGTCACTGAGCTGCTGCAATCCAGGCTCAGACCATGTGGATCTGTTTATGTTGAAACAAGGAAATTGTGACATGTGTAATTGTAATATTAATATGATGATAACAATACTAACACTAATAATATGTTTCAGAACAGGAAAAGAAAGAAAAACATGTGGAGCCAGGTAATGGTTTTAAAATTTTTTTACTTTCTGAATTGCATGATTATATTTAACTTACAATTGAATACCAGATTATGAATGAAGAGTATGAAATGCTGACTGCTTCCTTTTTTCTTCCTTGTTACAGTAAAGTCACCGAAGAAGGAACAGTCAGGTGAGTGAGGCTGGTGCCACTGAGTCTTTCTACCTGACGGCCTGTTTGTTAGTGCGGTAGCTATTGCACTCATGAGTGTGTAAAGCAGTGGCAGCAAAGGGTGGGAAACGTCCCCTGGCACAGTGTATTTTTCATGTCCTGGAAGCAGAATTGTGATTCATCCCTTCACATTCACAGCCAGGCTAGCTGAACTTTGGGCAGGTATATTTTGCCTACTTTGCAGAAACAGCCTGTTAGTTCAGGAATACATTGTTGTAAGTGGCCCATAACCTACTCACATGTGCACAAGCACAAAAAGCTAAAAAGCATTCATTGCAGAATCCCAGAGAGGCATACAAAATCACTACCGGTATAATCAGGTTTAACAGATTTAATAGCTAAATATTACTGTCCAATACTGAGCATCACAAAATATATTCATTTAAACCGTGTGAAATCATCTGTTCTTCTCAGGATGTGTTTACACTGCATTAATTTACAAATGATTGTATTTGAAAAGTTGAACAATTCACATCTTGAATTCATTCTTTTCATGCATTTTATGGAATTTAAGGGAAATTTATTTGCCTGAATAAACAAGTAATCATGATTCTTAGATATCTTAAAATGGAAAACAGAATGAATGAATCATCAATAAGCATTCTACGTTCGAATAAAATGTATGAAGAACTACCCACCAAAGTTGTGACTCAGGACTAGATACAGGGTATAGCAAAGAAAAATTGTAAGAGTTCATTATTTCTTTTTCATATCAACTTTTCTTACTTTCCAACATCACACACAGTATTTAAAATAGCTAAATTAACCTTAAAAATATCTTTTCTGAAAGTAAGTGATCTTACAATTAATGCAGAACTTATTTTTTCTTGTTGTTAACAGCTCCAAGTGAAAAGCAAGCAAAAACAAGTATGTTCAATATAATTTTTTAAAAGCATATTCACTTGAGTGTTCTGCTATGAACTTCGCTAATATTGATTTCTGATGCTGGCTTATCAAGTATTTCTTGTATGGCATTTGTTGTGTTGAAATAATATGCAAAGTTACTCATCTTGTCTTTTTGTGAATTAATTCTTAGGAAAATTTACTTATGGAGGTTTCATTTGTAAATTTTAATTGATCCAAGTTATAATCCATTTTCGAATTGTTTGCATTTTTGTCTTCTAACTTGCTGAATCATGATTTAATCATGATCAAATCAGTAAGCAACATCATTTGTCTACCAGGAAAGTTATGTCTGTAATAAAATGTGTCCTCCCTCAAACTTCATTAACTACTAATCTTGTAGAGCCAAAGTTTCCTTTCAAGGTTTATACAATCAAACTATGAAATATTGACTAAAAACTGTAACTACTATGGCATTTATGTCAATGATATCCTTGACAACATGCGTAGGGAGAAATGCTGATTTCATTGTTCGGTTTTCTTAATCTGATGAAGTACCTAACAGATTGTCATTAACAAAAATTTTTTAAGCATAATGGCAAGTGTTTTATTATAGAAAAGATGCAATTAGCTTCAAGCTTTGCATGTAGGACTTACGGTCAAATGAGTTCCATGCATGAGAAAATGTGACTATTTTTTCCTTTTGGCTTACAGTACATTAGTACTGATTATGGCACTAACAAATAAGAGATGTATATTAGGCTCTTTGAGACACAGAGTGTCATTGCTAGATAAATTGTAAGATAATTAGATAATTAAGTGGGTTGGTGGATTTTTTAAAGGAGTATTAGAGTGAAAATGGTTCACATAGATATTGAGAACTTTAAAAAAGTAGTTTAGCATGCACATAAAGTTCCATTTATATTTCCATGAAAATTTTTTATTTAAAATTGAATACAAAGCTAATTAGAATTCTATATGGTAGATTGTTCAGTATGTAAATACTTAGTCTGGAGAAATGCATAATCAAGAAAATGTATAAAATGAAATGATAATTCTGCAGCACTAGTAGAGAATTTTGGTAGTAAATTACTGTTAAAAATTAACATTTTCATACTGGGAAAATGTGACATGCAGATAAAAATATTCATCTGGAATAAAAAGACTCTGTAAGTTCTGTCATCTACAAAACACAGGGTCTAATCAAGTTTTGAGGAGATCAGCATATTTTGGAGGAAACTAGCAAATTAAATTGCTAAATCATTTAAACCTAGTATAAAAATTTCAGGAGTCAATATTCAGATCTCTATGAAATTGGATATTTGAGTTTGGAATGGCTGTTATTCTTCAACATGAAAATTAATTAGGAATAATTTCTAAACTGTTTGAATTCTCTGATAACACTATGATCAACTATTTCTCCAACCAAGAAACATTTTTTTTCTTTTAGCACTGAAATCATTCTTTTCCCTGCCATGATGCAATGTCTCAACATACCTAATTCTTCTCTGTCATTTTCTGTGGGCACCTGTCCACACACTAGGTAGCAGCATAGAAGTTGTCAATCTGATGAATCACTTCCAAACAGGGACAGCTCAGACAAGCAGATGTTTTGAGTACAGAGTATTTCAGGAATTTAGCAGCATCAATAGAGAATCTTTAAAAGGGGGTTTGCTAGATATTATTTTCTAAATAGATTTGATCCCCTTGCCTCCCTATGTTTGTCAGTGAACTCCCAGAGAATCAGTGTTTTCAGGACCTTGGACAGCACTGCCAGGGGTCACTCATTCTCTGGAGACTCTTGAGGATATTTTCCCCCTCTTCCACATACTTACTCAAGCAGCTTGTGGTCACTTTTACTTTTGAGCAGAAAATTAACTGGGGGTGAGGGTTAAATCTAGTCATTTCTAGTTGCGGGTCTAAATTTCTATCAAATGGCAATAATCAGGCACTTTTCTATCTCTGAGTTTAGCACTGAATGAGGTGGTATTCTCATGACCCAAGCCTGAGGGTTATCACCTTAATTACACTTCAGAGTCTAACTACATGACCTGACTATCAGTTAGCTGATTTACTGATGCATCCCAGGATCTTCCTGGTAATACCAGTATGCAGAATTGAAGAATAAAATCCTCTCAAATTTATGCAGTCATGTAACATTAAAATAATATTTTGGAACAATATATATTGACAAAGTGGCACTCTGTTGGACTTAATTGTAATAAAGTCACATAGAGACTTTTGAAGAAAAGGTATGTCATACTGAATCTCCCACAGAGGGTTCAGTCTCCCACCTGGCAATATGGCACACAGATGCAGACAGACAAAGATACAGATCTACAGTTGAAGGGGCTCTTGAATGACCAGTTGCTCTCAGTGGAACAAGGGGCCAAGAGTCAGAGTGCTCAAGTCTTTTATTGGTACCAATCAGAAAGGCAGGTGGGGGTTGCAGCAGAGTGCATGGGAAGAGAAACTTTGCAGGCATGACACATAAGGAAAAACAGCACTCTTGCGCCAGGCACAGAAGCCCTCCAATTAGTGATGCAGCAGATAACTTGATGTATGCAAGGCTAGCACCTTTAATGCCAGGAAGGTATAATTCATTTGAGTCCCATGGCCTCAGCTGAAATGTTATCTCAAGTCTTAGCTCTGAAAATTCTCAGGATCTTGCCTGAGTGTCCATTCCAGCCATTAGCAAAGGGACAATTCTCACCTCAGTCAGACTGAGCCAGACTTGATCACATTCTTTTGGCCAATTAAGGCAACATCTGCTTATGCACAGTCAGTTCTCCGTCTTGCAGTGAATAGGGCTGTAGTAGAGGTCAGGTGAAAGTGGAGGCAAAGGGCTTCATTCCTCATGGGATCATGGCTTGGTGGGCTCCAATCATATAGGCCTGAGCCAGCACACCTGATATCCAGCTGGAATGTCTACATCATGTGTTGCACAGCAGTATGTTCGTCCATCATAATGAGGATCACCTTGCTTTAGTGTATCAGCTCAAAGCCATTGTTACCAGTGTTTCCTTTCCCTTGTTCGGTCTAGATTATGAGTTATATGCTCACTATCTATATCACAGTTTCTCCTGCCAGCAAATACTCAAGACAGTGTTGATGTTGCACTAGAGAGAGGATTTTAGGAGCTTAAATACCAGGAAAGCTAGGTAGTGAGGGACTCACTTAAGTGTTATGGAAAGCGATACTTGTTGTTGAAAAGTATGTGTTACCCAATGTTAGCATCCTGGGTGTCAGCCCCAAATCGAAAACTGTGATGCCTCAGAGTCCAGGAATGTTCTTCAGGTTTGGCTCAAAAAGAATCAAGTTAAACAAATTAATACTAGTAGAAGCAGGATATAAGGTTGATTTCAACATGAGGAAGCAGAATGGGTTTCAAAGGAGGAGCTAGGTAGATATTTCAGTATTGGAAAAGTAAAATAATGAACATAGCAGAAAAGCACTGTAAAGTTTGACTGTTCAAAGTCTAGCACTGTGTCCTGAGTCTTTGTGATAAAAAGGTCTCTTGATACTGTATTTTAAAAGATAGTAATGGTGTAGGAAAAGGCAAATTCTCTATTAGAACAGGAAAAAGAGAGACCTAAAAATACACCCCACTTGAGCAAAAATCTGACATGAGAAAGAATAGTCATTTCAAATACAGAATAGAGAGATTATTTTAAAATGTTGCTGATGTAGTTAGAGTTCATTACAAAAAATGTAATTTAACCCTACTTTGTACAACTCCAAAATATCAATTCCAGATGGTACAGGGACTAAAATAGTAAAAGCAAAACATGACATTATTTTTTTGAAAGCATAGAAAAATATATTTTTACTTTTTCTTTAATATGTGAAGTTTTGAGAAACTATATATGAGAAATTCTAGTTATAGATTTAAAAGCTGGTGTATTTTAGTGTATTAAAATTAAAAACTTTAATTTACCAGTGGTCAGCATATAGAGAGATAATGAACAAGCCACATATTTGACAAATACATTTGTAGTACAGATAAGAAAAAACAAACTAGTAACAAAACTAGATAACTGTAAGATAACAAGATAACAAATTTGATGGAGGAATAGGAATTAAAACTGAAGGAAATATATAAGGAAGCTTTTTTAAAAGAAAATAAAAATGACCTAAAAACATATCTAAAGATGTTCAAATTCTAGGTAAAAATGGAAGTTTACTTAAAATTAGAATATGATGTTATTTCTTATATGCCAGATTGATAGAAATGCAATGATTCTTATGACAGTGGTCATATGGAGCAATAGAAACTCTCACATGCACCTCTCATGTGAATGTAAATTTGGGGGGAAAATATGGCTTTTATCTAGCAAAGTCCAATATGAATATATGCTGTGCCCAGCAATTTTAACTTCTAAAGAAATTCTTGCACATGTTCAAAAGACAACATGCGCAGGAGTGAATAAGGTAGCATTATTTATAATACAAAATCAAATACATATAACCCAAAGTCCACTGAAAAGGGGAATATGTACATACATTATAGAATATGTAAACAATAGAATACTATGCAACAATTAAAAATAATCAATTATAGCTACTCCTACCAACATGAGTATATCAAATAATATTTTGAAAGAAGAAAACCAGAAGAATTAAATAATGTAAATCAATTTACAGAATGATCTGGTCAATGTAATTTAATTCATGTAAAGGATCTTTCTTTTGTTAAAAAATATATACAGCCTTCAGCAAAACATCCAGAAATAGTACAAAATTTAGGACAACAGTTCTGAAATGAAAAAAAGAGACACACAGTGAACTAGAACAGCTCAGAGTTCTCTGAAGACCTTGGTGCTCTGGTGCGTCCAGCGTTTGCCCCGGGTGCGCATGGGCAGTCATTGTGTATCACCACTCAGTGAAATGTGCACAGTTGTTGTACTCCTTACACTTATGTTACAGCTTTCACAATAAAAAATCTGAAAGATGGGAGTGGAAGGCGGGAGTGCGGCACTGAGTGTAGCAAGCGGTTCTCTGGAGGCTGCACGCGCAGGGGCAGCGGGAATTGCTCCAGTGTGTGGGCTTGGGGGCGTGCTTGGCTGCAGTTTGCAGGGTGATGGTCTGCACTTGCGTTCTCTGTGAATTTCTCAACGTCTTCATCCCCCTGTGCTGGAGGACATTGTAAAGTGGAGGAGGGAATGGAATTCGTGAACCAGGTTTTGAGAAAAATAGGGAAGCATCAGTCTAGATCTGTGAGACCATTGCCAGCTTGTGCTGAGCACTCTCAGAAGTGGGGTGCTAATCTGCTCACAAGAAGGGGAAATTTTGAAGATGTGTAGACAGGTGCAGGGGGAAGATAGCAACAAGGCCATGAAAGTAGACCCTAGGATACTGCAACCACAAGCCCAGGAGTTCCAGGATTGCTGGCAACCATCAGAAGTCAGGAAGAGACAAAGGAAGATTTTTCCCAAGAGTTCAGAGGGATCTGCCGACACCTTAATTTTGAACTTCTAGAACCCAGAACTGTGAAAGAAAACATCTATGTTGATTTTATCCACCCAACATCTTAAAGGTAGCCCTGGGAAATGAATACAGAAGTTGACTATAAAAATAGAAGATAAGTGAATGGTTTCCCCATGGCCCGTCTGTTTACAAAGCTGGCTGTGAGGAAGATCATGAGTGGTGAGACGTGGTAAGACCAAAGGAATGAAAGTACAGTGGCAATGGGGTCAGACTCTATAACAACAAACTCCTAAGTACCTGGACTTTACAGAGAAACAGTAGTGCCAGAGAGTAGAGTTTTTGAAATCAAAGTTTGGCAGTAAAGGAAAACTCCAGGAGTGTATCAGCAGTAGTGACCAGAGAAGTGGGGCTTCTAGTTGCCTAAAGTGAGGAGGTCCAGCAAGGAAGAGCTCATGGGTGGCAGGAACTGTACGGAATAGTGATTCTAGGCCATGGAATAAGCAAGTTAAAGGAATCACCCCAGACTTGTTAACTCAGAATCTCACAGCTTTGCAGCCCAGCTAGAAAGCTGAATGCCATAGCGTAAAAATTTCCCAACTCATGCTAATGTGTAGGCAGGTTGTGATTCTTAATCAAATCCCGCAGTAGCAGCAGTAGAGATTGATATACAATAACTATGCACACAATTATTCAGTAAATGAGAGAATATGCCACCAGCTTGCTTTACAGTACAACAAACAGTGGTAGAATCTGGTGCAACTTGATAGCACATGCATCAAAAGAATTTGGATTTGCAGGAAGCAAGAAGATAGCAATAGGAGAAAAGTAATGAGAAGCACTACCAGACGCCTTAATTTCTCTATATATTGTGGAAAATTGACCTTCATTTTAGAGGACTCTTCATAAGCATTAGGCTCATGGAAGAAAGTAAAACGAACACCCTCGGAGGGAGGGTATGGGGCGAGTGTGCTGGTGAACAGTGGGAAGCTGTGGAAGAGATCAGTTTTGAAGAGGAATACAGAACGACATGAACTGTTTCTGCCATTTGCTTAGAACTTAGAATTACAAACAAAGTAAAGAGGGGTGAGGGTCACAGTAGGATTGGTCTCATTCGATTCACAGAGGAAGCCTGTTCATTCGTTTCCCAGATGATGTCCGGATCAGCAGCACACACATCCTCTGAGAACCAGCTACAAGTGCAGATTTCCAGGTCCTACTCACAGTGACGGAAGCAGACTCCCAGCCTCAGCATCTGTGTTTTCATAGTTGTCCAGGGTAACTGGCTGCATGTGGAGGTTAGAGAACCACCAATATAAGTCAATTTAAAAAGAGGAAATCACTCAACAGCTGCTTGGTTTTGAGACAGCTTGGAAAGAAAGTATTGAAGTAACATCTCACTTGGGCTTAAACATGGATCAAGTGGTATCTGATGTTGTGGAATCAAAATCTGAAATTGATAGGCATCTTTCTTACTGCTCATCTCTCTCCCAGCCCTAGGATTTGCAGCACTAGGAAAGTGAGACAGTGATGGTCCCCACTGGTGGCAGTGCCTAGAGCATCACTTTCTAAGTGTATGTGGCTGAGTGGAATATGAATATTACCAGTTCTGATATCAAAAAATAATGGCTATCTATCTATCTACATCTCTCTCTCTCTCTCGATATAGATATAGATATAGATATAGATATAGATATAGATATATCTGTCTTGGTTACTTTTCTCTCACTGCTGAGATAAAATACCTGACACTCAAAATTAAGGAAGGAAAAGTTTATTCAACCTACAGTTTGTGGAGGTTTCAGTCCATAATCAGCTGGCTGCAAGGCTGGGTGGCATGGCACCTGGGCAACACTTCAAGGCAGCAGCCAGCAAAACCAGTCAGAGCAAAAGAGGGGAAAGAGCAAGCCTCTTTTTCTCCCTTATATTGTATACAGACCTTCCCCAGTCCAGGGCAGGTGTAGCACCCACAATGTCTTGCCCTCCTCTTATACAGAATGAGGATGTTTACAAACTAAGGATCCTGGCTCCCTGCTGAGTCTCTTAGTTAAACTTCTCAAGTTGACACAATGTATCAGCCATAACACTATCTATGTATCTATGATCCAGAAAAGCAACCTCAAATAATAAAAATTTACCCTGAGCATGTTGGTGCATGCTTGCAATCCCAGTATTCTGGGAAGCTAAGGCAGGGGGACTGTGATTTCAAATCCTAGCTGGGGAGTTTAGCAAGTCTCTGCCTCAAAACAAAAATAACATGGGGTGGAGATGTAGCTCAATGTGAAGGCTCTGAGCTCAATCCCAGAACTGCAGAGGAACAATATTAAGAATGTAAAAAATTTGAAAAATGAGCAAATAAAGATTTTTGAAAGCTCACCACTTTGTTATTATTTCTCTTATTTTCCTATAGACTATAGAAAATTTTCCTTGGAACTAACTTTAATTTGAAATTCTGAAATCTAGCGTTTTATACTAAGATGAGTATTTGAGGTTATGTCTTCAGGATAGCTCTCTTATCTTCCACACTAGATATTCAAAGAAATCCTACAAAGCCATTTTTGGCCTTTTTAATTCTATTTCTCTGCTTGCAGCAACATTCAAATAGAAATATCTTTAATATTATAGCTAATTTTTACAATGCAAAACTTGCTGACTGAAGGTGCATTTTCTGTTTGTCATCTTCATAATTAAAGACTAAGTGAACAAAGGGACTTTCTGGTGCTTTTTGTTAAAATTCATGTATCACTTAAAATTTGACTATAAACTAGTACATTACTATAGTATTGCATTTTGTAGGGTAAGCTACCATTTTTATGGTCACTACTTAGATAAAAATACAAGTTTGGTATCATAGAATTGTACTTTGGGAGAGAGTTTCTGTATTGTTATGCTGAAAAGTTAATTTACTAGAAAAATACAAATTCTTTGTAATTTGGTTTTCTTTACACTTGCTTCGCTCTTAGATGCTGTGCATGGTTCATCTTTTGTTATAATAGTTATAGTACTGCATGCCACTGACCTGGCATCTCTGATCCCGCCTCTCATCTCTTTACCATCTGAAATTACAGAAACTGAAAGGGCCAAGGAAGAGGTTGCCACTGTGTCCACGAAAAAAGGTAAATGTGGCCTAAAGGAAAGGTTGTCTTGACTCTAATGTATCTATGCTAAAGTTTCTAATAGATTGTGTTGTTTAGTGTTACAGAAGAGCTTTATTCATCATTTTACTATTTCATTGAGATGAAAATAATCTCCCAAGACTGGTCATATTTATATTAACAAGGCATTGCTTTTTTAGTGTTCTAATACTAATAGTTTTATTTCTTTAAATTCATGTGAGAATTAATAGTCAAATTATAATTTAGGTTTTGAAAAATTGTGGAAATGTAACTGCTTGAACTCAGCAGGATTCGTCATCTAACAAACCTTGCTTGAAAAGTTCACTCTGTGGAGGAATATTGTGGGAAATGTTTTCCATCAGGTGCTGGCTGGAGGTCATGTTGCATTAAGAAATATTGTGGAGTTTGGGTTCAATCAGTATTTATCCAAAATGAAGACTGAAGGTGTAGCTAAGCATAAAAGTCCTGGGTTCAGTTCCTGCTGTGGCAAAAATAAAGAGATAAATAAATAAAAAGTAAAAGAGAGAAAAGTTAGCAAGTCAGTATTTAAGATACACTCTCATACACATGAAACAGCACATGCGCTCCTGCAACTATATTCTGATAATGAGACATAGCACATTCTTTTAAAAACTGTTTTAGTGCATATGCTGTACAAGAAAATATATGTCAGAATGGTAGAAAGACTTAAGATATATATGACACCTATCTACGTGCTCAATCCCAAATTATATATAAAAATATAAATTTATATTGCATGACATGCATATACTTGGGAAAACAAAGAGAATTAAAGGATTCTTAAGGTAAAATATAAATAGTACTGTGAGGTAATTATTGGAATCAGTTGAGTTATTCAAATTAATGGGTGCACTCGTTCACACATGCCTCTGTTATTCTGAAGATAAATGGATTAGAATAAAACCAATGTCACATCATTTCTTTTCCTAATACCCTAATATTTGTTATATCAAATGTTGGATGCAAGTGATCACAAAAAAAAGTCATTGATGTTATTCTACCATAAGTGGCAGAGTCATGAATATATTAGATTAGAAACTTGTATTAATATATCTTCTGTTGTGATGTAATATTCTGAATTTGACATTCCTCATAGGTATAAGTGGAAAGCTAATAAAATCTGGTTGCTTCAAAATGGTCAATTCCATGGTATTATGAAAAGACTAAGTAAGGATCATAGTATGGGGCCAGAAAATAATTAATCTAGGCACAGATACTTGCTACATTCAACTAGGAACCAGACTCAAGGCTGGGGCATTCACATAAGCTGAACAAAAGTAAGGTAAAATTATGTCCAAACTCTAGTCAGAGATACAGCCAGCACAGTGTCTAAAGAGCAGTAGAAGGTTTTCTTCTGAGATTAATCTCAGATACTGAGCTTTAGGAATTCATGACTGTGGAAACCAGCCTGAAGGCATTGAAAACCACAGGCTGAATTCCTGGTAGTTGACTCATACTCAGACAGAACCACTTACAGCTGGGTATTTAGGGTGTAGCTACACACACACATACTTTGGGGCTCAGTTAGGTCAAATTGGAGTGAAAAATGAGATGGGATTGAAATTGAATCATCAAATAATTGACCCCACCAGAGTCTTCAACTAAGAAAGGACCTTGAGTTTAGAGTATTGCCTAATGTTTAGGCTGAGGTTAATTAGGCTGCCTTGCTATGTAGACAGGTGTGAAAGGAGAGAAACAGTCTGGTTGCAAACACACAATGTTGGAACCAATAACTCAGTTTCCAATTAATCTTACATTGTGTGTATCTCACACCTCAATTCTTATTCTGAATCTGTTTCTGCATACTGGCTTTTCCTATCACTATAATATAATGAGAACCAAATATTCTTTTCAAAGCTACCACAGATGTTCTAAACTCAGATAGGGATTTACCAATTTGACAAATTACAAACAAAAATTAAAGAATGCTTTTCTTTTGTCCACTAGTATTTCCATTCCTGTCGTATTTTTCCTGATACTCATGCTGAGTTTAATACTTTCATCATGGATTTAGTATCCAGCTCCAAAGTCATCACTTAACAAATTTTATGGTATATCCATCTTCTAGTCTTCCACAAGAATTAGAAAATGCATAAAGCATGTTTTCTGTCCAAGACACTGGAAAATTGTCCTTCTAAGTCTTGAACTAGGAAATATGCTTGATATTAGGTGGAAAATACTGATTTTTTTATTATTTAAAAATCATCCATTAAAGAATGACTTATATTTTAACATAATTGCACTGTATTAATTTATACCTAGCATAAATTGTTTTATTTTAAGCTACTTTTAATTTATGTTCACTTTGAAAAGACATAGCATTTGGTTATTTATATGATATTATTTATTTGTTATGCACTTTGCTGTTTTCTATTCATTCTTTCTTTCATTCAACATATATTCATGGATAGTGTAATACCTGTAAAATCAAGGAAAGATATGAGTTATATGAGTTAATATTTCTAAGGCAATTAAAATACTGGAAAAATATGATCTCTATTGAGTCACTAAGTGGGCCTCAATTTTCGCTATCAATA
The DNA here is from genome assembly GCA_004363535.1 of Dasyprocta punctata. Taxonomy (NCBI): domain Eukaryota; kingdom Metazoa; phylum Chordata; class Mammalia; order Rodentia; family Dasyproctidae; genus Dasyprocta; species Dasyprocta punctata. The sequence continues at coordinate 15,722 of RJWM01013408.1, forward strand.
GAAAGCTTTCTACATGTCCATACTTAGAGGTTGAAAGCTATCAGTTAGATAAATTTAAACAAAGAGACATAGATTTTTAAAAATTACACTTCCCTTCAGAAATCAAAAGGTTACACAGTGACTTGAGAGTTAAGCCTTAAATAATAGAGACAGTTTTGCTATGTGATAAAGCACTGGGAAGTTGAGAAGCTATCTTGGCCCTTGGCAACAGGGCAAAGCAATTATTAAGAATTTCCAGGATACATATGAGGAGCAGGAAGCCTGTCAGAAGACTCCCACCTGCTGCACTGAGGCATTCATCCCCACCACAGATGCTGGCTGATGCCACTGCCCTTGCTGCCCGTGGAGCCATTTCAGTCCTGATACGACTAAAGTGTCCAGTGGCCTTTACCCCGTTGCCTCTTCCTTAAGCCTCTGGTGTTGGCTTACGGTGACAGTCTATTCCCACTTCTCCCGTATTCTCTGCCTTTATTTCTAACCTTCTTGAGGTTGCTTTTTTTTTTTTTTTTTTACCTTGCTGCCCCTTCCTTACTGGTGTTCCCCACATTCCCAAGCCAGCTCCGATTTTCTTTTCTTTAACCGCACCTTGTGAGATGTGTTTATTCTCAAGATGAAAGCTCTTCCAGTTTTCTGAGGATCCCAATTCAATCTTCATTTCACACCTTTTCCAGGCACTTCAGGTTCTACATCCCACTGCCCAGAAAACACCTTCAGATTCACTCTGTCTCAAGCTAACACCTCAGTCCTTCCCACTTGCTTTCTACTCTTCACCTTCCTCCTTATTAGCCACTGGAGATGAGCTTTGATTTTTCTTTATCTCCCCTACCTGATTGTTCAAAAACTCTTAAAATTCTGATGATTTTATTCTCTAAATATTTCTTTAATATATTTTCTCTCATTCCTAAGCATGACCACCATTGCAACTCAAGCTTCCTTTGCACCTACTGGAACCACTGTAAAGCCCATCCTATGCTCCTCATTGCCTGGAAAGTCCAAGCTTGTATCCCTTCCCACTGGTCTCCAGACATGTCCTGTCTTGTGTGCTACAATAGTACAATTGTCTGTAACTCCAAAATACTAAAAGTAAGATTTTTGAAAATTGAGAGTAGGGAGAACGGCCTTATGAACAGATTGAGAATCGATGAAAACCACCATTAAAATATGTATCCAGGGGCACAGTTAATGTAAGACTTTTTCTGTATTCTATGTCTCAATCATTGTCATTTCCAAATCCTAATAAACTTCCACAGGTTGCATACTGATATCTGTTGCATTAGTAGCTCCTTATGCTAAGGACACGGACGTGCATTCCAGATGGCAAGGGTATGACCATGTGAGGGACAACTCAACTGCATAGTTCTCCCCTGCTGGTATTCGCTCCCCGGGGTTCTGAAATGTTGCACCTCCAACTGTGTCTCTTCACGGGTGCCAGCCCTTAATGCTAGTGGGCTTATGCCAGGGTCTTCATGGTTGATGAAGGCAAGAAAGGAGAGATGTAAATTATGTGGGACATTTGGATTCATAAGGATCATTTAGGAGAACAGTAAAACTACAGACAGAAACTACAAAATGCCAACCTTTGCTCCTCCTAGTTAGATCACCCCCACCCCTAACCCAGGTGTTCCGTCTGAAGAGTACAGGTGTCTACCCACTTAGTTTTTTAACATCGGTTGTGAACTGTGAAGTAGGGCAATACAAATCCACTCTCCTTTCCTTTGTTCCATCTAAAATAAATTCCTTCAAATGTAGAGCAAAGAAAATTTCTCCCTTTAGTGACAAAGGTGGTTTCAGGTACCCGCTGGTATAGAAGAAAAATTTGGTTAAGATCTTCTTTTAATCGAAGTTAGAAAACCCATTCACATAGATGAGGTGTTTATTCCTAAGGTTTATTCTTCATAGAATTTGATTTGATAAATTTTTCATTAGAATGAGACATAAAGGCATTAAGCTTTAATGTAAAATGGCATCTTTTTCGTGTAGATAATCAGTGTCTTCAATGATTTTTTTCTGAGTAACAACAACAACTGCAAAAAACATGCTTTAGGAAGCTGGGTTCCTTTGTTTAGTATAAATGCTAGACTTATTAATCCATTGCTGAAAAGAAAATTTAATTTTTAGGAGTAAGTCACTTCCAGTTGTTTTCTGAGACATTTCATCTTCAGAGGATTAAAATAAAATAATTGAAAAATTTACATTTCTTAATGAATCTTCTGAATAAGAACAGTTAAATAAAATATATATGCCCATGACTCTATTATAATACAAATGATTAGCCTTTTTATTTCCTTATTGATTTGAGAGAGGACATGCGCAGAAGAGACTACAGCACCACGCATCCCCCTCACTCCTTACACACACAGGGTGAAGTCTGACTCTAATCTGCCTTTCAGGGTTCCTCCATCGGCCTTGCCTCTGTGTTAGCTGATCCATTTTCCTCTGTGGAACCCTGTCTTCTAGATAAACTTGTTTAACTTCCTTGGGAACATCTAGGCTTGCCTAACCCTTTCCCTTCTTCACATCTGTTGGCTTCATCTAAAATCTCTCCTCTTCCACAGAAACCATCCCAAAATTCACCCCTTGACTCTGTCAACTTGGAATATAGATAAAAATATCCCATCGTTCAGTTACTACATCAGATCATCAAACGAGTCTACATTGCTTCCTTACTAATTTAGAACTAACATCAGGAGCCACAGTAAATGTCAGTGACAGCTTTCTAAATACTGCCAGGCTCAAAGGAAGAAAATAGGAATGGAATTTTGAACATATGAAAACAGGACATTGAAACTTGAGATGTAGCTAAACAGTGTGGAGAACAAATTTTATGCATGCATTGCAAAAATTCATTAAAAAGAAGAAAGTGAAGTCAAATATCAAAGAAATCAATATTCTTTCCAAACTACAAAAAGTAACACCAAAACATAGAAGAAAAAAATACAAAATTGAAGAGTAAAAGCTAAAAAATAGAAATCAAATAGAACACCAGGGGAGTAATGAAACGCAACATTGATTCTCTATAAAAATAATAAAAGTGATGGATACACAATGAACATATGAAAAACAAATCACCACTGGACAGCAAGAAAATTCAAATTATTCCCACAGTTTGTTACTACTCCATACTTACTAGAAGACTAAAATTTTTCAAAGGGATAATATTACGATTGTTTCTTTAAAAATTTTGTTGTTGTTGTTGTAGTGTGATAGAAAAATCTGAATTTAGTCATTCTATTTTTGCATTAGCTAAGATTTCTATTATTTCAGAATCTGAATATTAGTATCTATGATTATAGAGATGTCTTAATCATTTCCTCTTCAAATATTGCTTTGTCTTCATTTTCTCTATTCTTCTATTTAAAAATCAAATTAGACTTATGTTAAAACTCATTCTCTCTTTTGAATATGCTTTCATTCTATTTCCTATGCTTTTGTCTCTGTTGGATGAATTCTGGGTATTTCTTCAGGTATCTATTGTCAGTTTACTGCTCACTCTTAATGTATGTCTAAACAATCTACTTTGTATTTTACTTAATCTTTTATTTGTTTTTCAAATAGAAATTGATTTTTAAAAAAATAAGTACCAGAGTAAGACTAGAAGAATGAATAAGAGTTAGCCTGCACAGAAAGCTTAATTGTGTTTAAGGTAGTGGTACTGATTTCTTTACACTGCTTTCACCTCTATCTCCAGACAACCATAATAGATTTATCTGCACCTTTAACTTAAAGACCAAGGCTCAAGTTTAAATAATATGCATCCATCCAATGCAGCATTTTAGTGGGAACACTGGACTGTATGCCCTAGAGCCTTGAGCCTTCTTAGACACAGGATTCCCTTAGCAGAACCGGAACTGTGCTTGTTCTTCAAGGGGACTTGGCATTCAAGGCTAACTACACAGTGTAAATCTGGGCTGTAACTCATTTCCTGGAATTCCTCTCCCTGAACATCTTAGAACCATGCCATTAGATCAGCAGTGAAGCCACATCACCATCCTCTCCCACTCTCTTAACCTAATAAGCATAGAAGAGAAGTGCAGCCCTCATCCATGTGCGCTCTCAGATGGCTTTCTTTCCATGAGATTCGTGAGGCTCCTAAATATTGATTGTCTGTTTAACTTAATACCTTCCTCACTTCAGAGTCACAAGTTTGGCTGTATTTTGGGTCATTACCTGGAAAACCCCCGGTTATTTTTCCTTAAAATAGAAGGTTTCTTACTAACCAGTTAGAATCAAATTGCATACTACTTTTTAGAAGTAGATGTGTTAATGGTGAAATTCACCACATGTTTCTTAGTCCATATATTCTTCTTTCTTTGCTTTTTTACCCTCATCCTTTCTTTCCACCCTTGCCTTTTTCTTCCTTTTTCATTCCTATCTACTCTCCTTCCTTCTTTCCTTCCTTCTTTCCTTCCTTCCTTCCTTCCTTCTTTATAACACTGACTCCTTGAAAATATCACGGCCATTTACTGCTTTAGACATTTTTGATTCTTCTGACATTTTTCTCCAGAATATGGTTTAACATGTTCTTCATGTCCTGTATTTGATTAGGCTCAAAGTTCAGTCTAGGGCACAGCTGAATTCCAGTCAGCTACTTTAGCATGAGCTTCAGAGGTGCTGCCTTATATACTGCATACCAACTGGTCAGGAAGCGTAAGACAACTCGATGTCCAGTGTGAATGGAAGGTTCCCAGTGCCATCTGTGGGGTTCACTGAAGACAGCCACTGTCACTCATTTTGAAGTTTTGTTTCTTCTCTTGTAAATCTGTGGCATGATTCTTGGATGTGGTGGCAATATTCACTTGTCCATCAATCTTTCATCTAATAGTTGGTAATAATCTGCAAACAAACTCACTTGAATCAATTATTTCAGTGAGGTGCACTGATTTTATGTGAATGCTTTCTACCGTTTTGCTGTTTAAAGATGTAAGCAATGAAACCTCTGCAGAGAGCAATAAACCACAAAGAAATTGTAACTGAGGGGATATAGGATTTAAATGAGTCTGTCGTTGCTCTTTTGGTATTTGTGACTTGGGATGGGTGCATTTAATATTTAGATGGGTCTCAAGCCCGAAGACATTGTCCTTTCCACTGATTAAGCCATGTTTAAGTTTAAATGTAGAGGAGCATCTTGTTGCATTTACAAGCACTGACTCCAGCAATAACCTGGAATGTAAGTGGATTAATCCCATCCCTGTCAAGCAGAACTCTGTAGAGCTTGTTTATCAAAGCAGAGTATAAAGAAATAAAACAGGAAAGTGTGGAGAAACCTCTCAGAAGACTGTGAAAGTTTATCCCTTTTTCTCTAATCCTTTAAGATTAGATTTAAAACAGATTTCAACTGCATACAGAGAGATGAGAAATGTTTACAAAACATTAAAAATATCCTGTTTAGAAGAAGTATTTGGCGTTAAATGAATTCTGAAGTGCTCTTTATGCAGAAGCAGTCTTTCTGACTGGAAGTCTTATTTGAAAGTTTATCTTGTTTTGCAGCTGCACCTGGAAAGAAGGACGAGAAAGCAGTCAAGACAGTGGAGCAAGGTAAAAAAAAGTGAAGGAGGTTGACATTATCTTCTTTAGAAAGACACCACCACGTGGAGCAAAGCCTGGGACTCAGACAGGCGGAAGACAATGCCCTTAAAACCTGCCGCTCTATGCCCCGACCCTGCCTGTGTTTCTGAGGCAGGGAAAATGTGAGGGGGCCATCTAGGTTTGTCTTTCTTTTGTGCATCAAAGGATGAATGTCAATCAGAATAGAAAAACTCCAAAGACTGCTTGATACTTCAGAACGCCAAAGACTGTTAGGGATAAGAAAATTAAACAGGGCAACTGGTAGATGTCTTTCTGTTGAATTTTTGGTTTCAACATATCCTCACTGATCATATTTAGAAAAAAAACCTCAACTCGATTTATGCCATGATGATTTAAATTGCCTGCAAAATAATATGTGAAAACTAAGACTCAGGAGAAAAAGCAACAGCAAAAATAAGTTGGTTAAGTTTATATGATGAATTCAACTCTTAGTTCTCCCTAATGGTCTGAAATTTCAATGTTAGAAATTATAATGCTATAAAGTAGTTTCACTTTTTATTTTAATGCAACTATAACAAAATTAGGTCCAATTAGAATATGCCTGAGAAACTGGTGCAGCAAGCAGACTGAGACCATTTCAAGTGATACTGCACCTTCTCTCATAGTGCTAACAGCGCCAATCATTTTAGTTTTTGTTCCTCGCTGTTCTCCCTTTTATGGAATGTTATTATTACATCTATATTTTTGAAATTAATTAAGTTTACTGGTAAATTTTAGGTGCACAGAGTTGCCACATTCGTCATAAGGAATTTGTACCTCTACATGATATAACTAGATTCTTCTTTTTTGCCATTTTCCATTTGTTATTTATTATAATAAAATTAGAACTGGCCATAATTTTCTTCAGGGAAAAGTCAAAATAATCCCCTCTCTTAAATTTGAGATGCAACTAGATTCCTAATATCCTGAAGATATACTTTTTGATATATATTTATAGGAAAACCCCTCATTTACTCACATTTTCTGATAAGCAAAGTCAGGTTAAAGATTCTATTAAAAGATTGTTTGAGGATTTAATTCATTGTGCTTTTCAAAATAAAATCACCTTAAAATTTTTTTTTGGCGGCACCGGGGATCGAACTCACAGCCTCACGCCTGCCAGGGCAGGCGCTTAAGTCACCGAGCCAAACTCCCAGCCCTGGTTTTCTGAGGCAGGGTCGCACTATGTAGCTCAGGCCAGCCTTGTGCTCGTGTTGTAGCCCAAGCGGGCCTCGAACTCACAACGCTCCACCTACCTCAGCCTCCCAAGTGCTGGGATTAAAGGCGTGAGCCACCACGCCCGGCTAAATCACCTTAAAATTGCCTTGGTAAAGTTTTCCAATTTGTTTTAACTTCTGGTATCACTTGAAATTATAGAATTCAATAGAATATTTCTACCACTACCTTTTTGAAGAAAATGTTTTAGCACCAGGAATACAAAGTAGGAAGATTGTACCAAGTTGTTCACTTATGCAAGTTTCCGCACCTAAATTTCTTCTTTAAAAATGAGTATAATTATATGAGACCTGGATATCTGACGAGTTATTTTGTAGCTCAGTCAGTGAAACATATCTATAAATAGTATGAAAAAGTTATAAATTACTGAATATACTGCACTTAGATAATTTCATTGGGAAATCAGTTTTAATACAGCTGAGACAAATTATGAAACCACTTTGAATCCTCTGAGCTTCCTAGCTCTGTTCCCCTTTAGTGGAAATGTGTCGATTACTTCTGGTAGGCATGGATTGCTTTCAACTCCAAAGCACACTAATAGCAGATTGACTCAAATCCCAAACACCACACTAACAATGAGAGTACCCCACAGATGATTGATTTGAACACTGTTTGCTTTATTCCTTCTACCTGCATATTAGTATCAGTTTCATTAATGATGTTTCCTCAATGGACAAAAGACTTCAAGATGCAAACTTATTCATTCAGGCGGCTTTATAATTATTTTAACTAACATTGTCTGTTATCTTACAAAAATTTAGGGTCTTAGCTCGTATTAAAAAAGTATGAGAGGTTCTTTCAATGACTCTTTTCTTACTGACTTAGTAAATCATTTCAGTTTTAAGTTTATATGGCAGTGCCCTCATATTTTTCAACTGCAAAAATAATAAGAAATAATGTATTGGGATTATTGTTTATTTTTGTGATGGTATGTCCTTGACTAAGCACTAATATGAAAATGGATTTGTGAGATTTAATAAAGCAGGGAGTTTGTGGGAATGAGTAGTAAGTGTTTACATTTTACTGATTTTATCATAGGATTCTAATATTTATTCAGAAGGTGATGCTTTAAGGCTTTGTGTACTTTTCTTTCTCATGCAGATTTTAGTTACCTTCAGAAGTATAAGTAACCTAGAAATACTTCATAATGCATTGAAATACAGTTAAATAGTCATCCAAGATATGTTCTCCTTCACTTAAGCTTGGATTTTCTACTTTATTATGGAACAAGTTCATGACTTTTATTTCTTAATAGATTTCAAGTAAACTTTTGATCTAGGTTTGTAATTTAAAGCTCTGGACGTAGTTGGCATTACACATATACTATAGAAACATTGGTCAAGTCAAACTTTACTTCATGGGAAATTCACACTGTGAAAGATGGAATGAATTTTATGTTCACATAATTTAGCAAACTAAAACCTATAACATGTAAGTTATTTACATAACATGTAGAAAATTTAGTTTAAATTCTTGCAGAACCCCCAAAAGATTGTGTTTTACTTCTACTCGATGAATCAGGCACTTTTTAATTATTTTCCTCATGAAGATCTAAAATTAGTTAAAATACAGTTGCCACTGTTACAAAACATTTTAAAAACTATTACACTTTAAAGACACACACACCTGTGCACACACATCAAGGAAAATACGCAGACCGTCAACTGCTTTTCCTTTTCAGGAGGCAGTTACCTGGAACGGTCTGGGTGCTTCCCCCAGGGTACACGTCTTCCCCAGTATATATGACCATCTTTGTAGGAGCACCAAGGGAGGCTAAAGATAAAAAGCCACAAAGTGTGCTGCACAACAGCTATTCATCTCTATATATTTGAATATCTCAAAAAAAGGAAATTCTGTTTCATTAATGTAGTGATTCTTTTTTGCCAATTGCTTATGTGCTAATATTTAATTTCTCATTTTTAGTTATGTATTTTCCAAACTGGTACTCTTTCTCAAAATCAGCCTGCTATCCTAAATTCTATGTCCTTGTCTTTCTTTTTCTCTCTGACTGTGTCTCTTTCTCTCGCTGAGGAAAATACTGGATAAGTCTGGTTTGATGCTAGCTGAGTACAAGACAAAGCAGCCCCTCCACAGAAGCATTAAGAGGCGTGGAAAACCAGTCAGAACCACTAACCTTAAAATCTGAATTGTAGGCCTGGAGTTTGTGGCATCCTCTTGTTTTTAAACTTCCTTCCTTTAAAATGCCTTAAGTTTAACAGTGAAAATGCTAAAAGAGTAATTACAAATTAAGTCACTTATAGATCTTCTATCTTTTTCTTTCTTTTGTTCTTCATCATTGTTGTATTACTTGAGGCTTCCTTTAGAATTTCTTCAAAGAGTCTAAAACAGGGCCTGAAAACAGTACATGTTCAAAAAAGACTTGTGGTTTGAAAGTAGACACAGAGAAATTACCAAAGAAAGGAATATAGGATGGTGCAGATTCTAACACACTGTGTAATGAAAACAATATTTTCATAACTCAAAATAAGAACTTCCAATGTAGAAGATGGCACATGTTTTAGAAGTTAGAATACTAGTGGTTAAATTTTTTTACCCCCTTTAAATTGGAATGAGTAGACAAAATTAATAATTAAATATTACTCCTCATGTCACTTTTTAAAGGATATTTGTAATTGCTACTATTTAAATTATGTGATAACAGTGATATAGACAAAGATATTGAAAATTAAATTTTAGTAACTGCAACTATAATATTGTAAAATTATTTTAAAAACACAAAATGAAAGAGAACGTTAAGTAATTACCTAACCTGATCAACACATGTCTCTAAGTTCAGAACACTTCAGCCTTATCCTTCACTTTCTCATGCATATCACTAAGGAGCCAGATGAGACTCTTCACACTCTTCTCACATGTAAAAAGAAATTCTATTCAGCAGCTTTTAAACAGTATGTGTATAGAGTCTCCTTTTTTCTAAAATAGAAGGATTGGTCTAGAAAAACTTTAGATTCTAAGATTCAAATGCTAAGTAATACCACATTTTGTTAACATAAATACTTACTGATACTTCAGAATCTCAACATTTATTTGAAAGGAATATTTCAGAATATTTAGCTTTATTCACTTAACAAGTAAAAGTCATTCCAAATCCCAGTTTAGTAGAAGCATAACAAATATTTTTAAGACTAAATAGACTTTGATTGCCTATTAATCATCAAGAAAATAGTTGCAAACAATTGGAAATTGTTTTATTAAGTAAAATAGACAAGCATGGATCACATATGTATCAGAGTTCTTTTCCTATAATAGGGGATTCAACCCCGCTTTACATTAAGAAATGTTTCAAAATTCACAGGCAGACGATTTCAGGCCCACCTAAAGGTATTCTCTTTGTCTTTGCCTTTGATGCTCTTCTGTAAGCAATGGTATTTTAAATAATTGTAATAGGATTTAAAATTGTCACAAGTATAGGTGACACTCAAATGCTTTGTGTGTTTTTTGCTGTCCTCGTCCACCTAATCAGAGTTTTCTATTCTTTGTGCATGTATTTTTGAATCTGTGATGTGTAATTATTGAAGGTTTATCCCATAGTTTCAAAAGAATATTAACAGTATCTAAGAGTAATCATTTCTCTAAAAGAATATTTCAGTAATAGTGTTTATATCTCTTGATATGTCAAATTTATTTAAAAAAGCAATTTTCTCTTTGAAAATCAATGAAGTAATGCTACAGTTTTAGTTAACACAAACTGTATTAATATTCTTCTCATTATGTGATGATAAAATGACCTATTTGCACATGTTGGTTAAGATATGCTGTTGACCCTCAATAAATGTTAAATGACATTAACAATATTATTGATTCCTGTGAATTTCAAACTTTTTGAGAACAGTTTCTTTTATGATTGTTTAATATTTATTGAGCGCCCACAACAGGATAGGCGCTGGGGCAGAGGCACAAAAGGGCTGCGGCGAGAGCAGCGCAGAGGAAGTGCTGCCCTCCTGACCCCGAAACCGTGAGCGGGGCGCCGGCTTAGGTCATTGCGAGTCTTTAAGGGAGCCTTTGGCAAGTCAGAGTCACCCTCGGACACACAACACGATGCACTTCTTAACCTTCGTTAATAACTTCAGAGTAATTCGTTCGCACAATTGTTTTCTCTCACCCAGGGCAAAATTCTCTTCTCTTGCCTCCTTTCACACATCCCCCCCACCATCACCTGCCATCCTTTTAATCAGCAAGCAGTTCTAAATTACACTCATCTCAGCACAGGACACTTACTCAGAGGAAATTTGTGTTGTCACACTCGTTTCCACGGAGTGTTGCATTATTCCCTGCCCTGTTCCATCCCTGGGATCCACACTCACTGGTAGACACCCCATTCATCACTGAAGAGGATTTCAGCCTGGAAAGTGGGCCACCTGTGTCAATGATGTTGAAGGTGATGCTAAAAGTTATTCATCGAAGCTATGCTTTTGTCCAAAATGTCAAGTTTCTCTATTATTAGTGATCCATCTTCTCCAGTATGCCAGTATGCAGTATCTTGATCACGCCTGCTCTGTGCCCATGATGTACTACATGTACATATAGGTCTCATGCAGAGATTGTTGTGACCATCAAGGGTCTGCTCTCATTCAAATATTCTGCCTTTCAACTATCATAAAAATGAACTATTTGTTGCCCAGTGTGGTCTATGTGCCCATATTTTCTCCTCTTTTTAATTGGAAATTTGGGGAGTTTTGTGAAGAAGCACACTAAAAATGCAAGGTCAATCCAGGAATACCCTCCTGTCTTTCCTCAGTATCCTACATCAGAAGAACCACTGTTACCTCAGGAAACTTCAGCAGGAATCAGGTCAGAACTGATAAGTAGAATGGTTAAACTAGGTATGTTAGCTGGCATTTCCAGGACAGACAACACACTTAGGAACAGTGTGGCCCACCTACTTTGACTTCGCTTAACACTTTCCATGATGGGTTAATATAATTTCTTAATGGAAAGGTTGTCAACGTCTTAGGTTCTAAAAGTAACAAACTTTTACATCAAACACGTACCATTGCTTTGCTATCACAGAATCCTTAAACAGTCTTGATTTAACTGAATTGCAAATATGAAGACAGCTATCCTGTAACAGCAATCCACTTCAGATTTCTTTTAGCAATACTTTATATAATTTGACAAAATTTTAAAACAATAAGAAGTGTATATTCTTAGCCATTATCTACATCTTAATATTATGCTGATGTTTCCTTAAAACAACCTTAAATCTGTAGTGGGCCATTTTCTTTCTCTTCATAAGGAAAACATTTCTCACAAATTCTAATTTTTTTCATATAGAATGTTTATCGCTCTCACCAGGATTCAGTATATGAAAACACTCTGTAGGTATTCAGTATACATACTTGCAATAAAAAGTTTGTCCTGAACAAAGAATAATCAACTTTCCTATTCCTTTGGCATTCTAGACTACACTGTAAGAAAAGACTGTAGAAACCCACAGCAGTGTTTACCATTGAGCACAGCAAGAAAACACCAGCATAACTCAAAAACATTATCCAGCTACTAATTATGTTTTATATAACATTGAAAAACTGCTTACAATCAATTGCTGTCACATCCTAGAACAACTTAGTGGTGCATAAGTACCTTACTCTAGAAGTGAAATACAGAAAACAAATCTGAGACTTTTATCTCATTAAAAAGGCATTGCTACTTTCTTCTTATTGTAAATTATACATTTTAAGTGATTTCAGGAGATAATATGAATTTTTATCAGCTTTCTACAGAGATGTACTTGGACCTAAATAAATAAAATTCATTTTTGGTACTCTAATTTTTTATATATTGATATAAACTAACTGAAAAAAGCAATTCTTAATATGTCAAAATTCAATTCAGATCTTTTTGAAATTTGTGATAGCAAAATCTTAGTTTTTTAAAAAGCCTTCTTTATTATGGCTTGCAACATTTGGTTTATATTTCCCATGAGTTTTATAGAACAAAAAGAAAGAAACTAGTCAAATAACCCATGGAATATATCTGAATTCTCATTAATATCCCTAGCAATAAAATTCATGGTGAGATTTCTTAACTTGGCATTATCAAATGTTATTTTGTTCTTCAAGGAAGAAATAATTGGGAAAAGCCAATGATGATATTAAATATTAACCCACTGAACTCAAAATAAAACTCAAGCCTTAGGCTAACCCTTACAGTAATTTGTTCTGTAACGGTAGACTAGGTACTTGTCTTGTCCAGTCTTCTTTTATAAACCAGTATTATTATATTAATTAACCCCTAAATGATCAGGCATTAATACTATAATAGTCTCTTATTTAGAAGAACTATTTCCCATGACTGAGATATTTCAAATTTGCCCCAAACCCTGAATAGATTTTGCCTTCTGAATGCAAGTACAATCTGCATCAAAGTACAAGAAGGAAATTATATTTGGATACCAAAATTAAAATATTTAAAAATATCATAGATATCTTCCAAATGAAATAGAAGTAGTTGAAGTATTTTTAGATTACATTTAAATTTCAAAATGCAGACCTCAAGAAGAAAGCGTGTTATTGGATGTCAAAGAAAATAACATGGAATTTCTCTAAACACGAATTTCAGCATTGGTGGCACACAGGGTGTAGAAATTACACTCATGACAAAAAAATTCAGCTGTAAAGTGTGACATACGAGGAGAATATGGGTCACAGGACCTTTGGGAGCTCTCAAGTCATCTCTCCAAGCAGCAGCAAAGACTTCCTACCTACTGCAGTTCTGCAGTGTACAGCATGTCTCTTCAGTTACACTGACCCCATTACTGCAATTCTACTTCTTCAAAGACTTCCTATTACTAAGAAATGAGTCTAAATTTCTTAGCAGGAGACCATAGGGCCTTTCTCCACCCGGCTTCCCTGCGACTTTCCTGCCTAGGCTCGCTGTTCTGCCGTGATTCCGTCACAAAAATGTCCACCTTTCACAGTTTTCTTGCTTCCTTTCTCTGTCTGGGGTGCTTTTCTTTTTTCTTTTGCCAAACACTGGATCCATTTCAGAATCCATCACAAAAGCCAAGGTTGCTGTGGCTTCTGATTTTAGTCTCCCAGGTTGCGCTTGTCAATCCTTCTCCTGCAACCTGAGTGCTGTATGTGTGACGACAGTATTCTCTTTTGGTATTGGTGGTTGGCTGTGCTGTTCTTCTAGATTTTTCTCATTTAGAAAAAAATCCTCATCTGAGCAGCACTTTAAACTTTGTGATGGGTATGTACACAGTGGTTGAATGAAGGAAAAGCCAATGGCGTGTAAGGCTGTACCCAATCTCTCTGTGCATGCCTCCTATCAGAGACTGAACTTCAAGCAAACATTCTTGCTTTCAAGCTCCAAGTACAAAAGAAAAACATGACATAGACAGCTCCAGAAAGTATCTAGCTTGTGTTTTAACATACATATGTGCTTTATCTTCAAAACACTGTCCTTCCAAGGGAAAGCACCTGTAGAGCCCGAGCACTGTCACATTGGTAAGCACGGCAGAAAGGAGCATTTCTGGTCTGTTGCAATGGTGTTGCTTTTGTATGACTCTGACCAAACTTTTTGTATGGGTTTCAGATATCAATGTTCTCTACATGTACATACCTGTCAAGAAGTTTAAAAGGAGTGGAGATTCTATAAACATTCCATGCAAATCTAAAATATGAGCACAAAACCCAGCAATATACAAAGATAATTATACTCTGTCAGATGCGATTTATTCTACTTACACAGGGCTGTCCCAATGTTTAAATCACTTAATATGATCTATTACATCGAAAGGCTAGAGAAGAAAAAAACAATCATTTCAATAGATGGAAAAACAGCTTTTGACAAAATTCTATACTTATTAATGGTAAAACAACAACAACAAACAAAACAAAACAACAAAACGAAACATCTCTCAGCAAAGGATAAATACAGAGGAATTGCTTCAAATCATGAATGTCTATTAGAACAGTACAGTTAACATCTTTGGTAGTAAAAATTAAAAGCTCCCCTGCTAAGATCAGGAGCAAGGAAAGAATTTACTTTTCCACCTCACCTATTTGACATCATACAGGAAATCTTAGCTAATGCAGTAACACAAGAAAGGGAGAGAAAAGTTACACAAAACCGAGAGAAAACCATAAAACTGTCTTTGTACAAAGATAACATGTGTGTGTATGTGGAAAGCACCACAAAATCAACAAAAAATTCCTGGCAGTAGTCAGAAAATATAGCTAATGTTCAAAAATCTACTATAACAGCTATGAAAAATAAGAAGGAACACAATTCAAAACTCAATACTATTTACATTAACACAAAAATAGAAATACTGAGTTATGTAAGTTAATAAAATAAAATACATGCAGTCTATAAGGAAAGCCACAAAACTCTGATGAAATAAATATAAGAATTAAATAAATCCAAGATACTCTATATTCATGAATAGAAAGACTCAATATCAGTTCTTCCCAAATTGATCCATAGCTTTAATGCTATTCCATCAAAATCCTAGAAGTCATCTTGTGGATAAGGCCCAAAGTTTGTATGGAGAGTGAGGAGACCCAGCACACCCAATACACCACCTAAAGAGAAGAACAAACTTTGTAAAATGACTTTACAAGATTTCACAACCTACTATAAATGTTCAGTAATCAAGACAGAATAGTACTGGTGAAAGCATAGATAAAAAATACAATGGAGAGCAATAGTGAGCCTAAAAACAAAAGTACAAAAATTTGGTGAACAGGAGTTTAACAAAGAAACAAAACCAATTTACTATGGAAAGTCTAGTATTTTCAACAAATGGTGGTGGTGAACAATCTAATATCTGTTTGAAAAGAAAGTAATCTGGTAGCAGACTTTATTGCACACCCCCAAAATTGCCAAAGTAGATCACAAATCTAAATGTATAGCATAAGATCCCTAGAACACTTCACAGGAAAAACATCTAGGTTTAGGGAGGACTTTTAACTTATAACTCCAAGGATAAAAGAAAAATAAATAAATTGTACTTCTTTAGAAGTAAAAACTTCTGTGCAAGATATTGTCATAAGAATTTGAACACATGCCTACTTGATAAAGGTTTAGAATCCAGAAAATACACAGTTTACTTACGCTAGACAAAGAAAACGAACCAACCATCAACAAAAGAAAGTTAAATATCACTGTGTTCCTTTTGGGATGTCTAAAATCCAAAACACTGACAACAAATGCTGGCAAGGGTGTAAAACAACAGGAATTCCCATTTTTCACTGATGGGGAGCCAAGTTAGAAGACAGGTAGCTTCTTAACAAAAGAGAAATTATACCCATACCATGAAATACAGCAGGTCACACTCCTTGATATTTTCTCAAATAAGTAGAGAGTATCTGTCCACACAAGAAACTACACCACAAATGTGCATAGCCACTTTTTTGGTATCTGGCATTGCAAAGCAACCAAGATGTCTTTCAGTAGATGAACTGATACATCAATTCTGATACAACCATACAATGCAATTATTATTCAATGTTAAGCACTCATGAATTATTAAGCTTTAAAAAGATACAGTTCTCAGTTAAATCAATCTGAAAATCCCACATATTATGTAATTTTAGCTAGAAAACAATCTGGAAAATTTTATTGAGAAATTTAAAAACTACCAAAAGTTTGGGAAAAGAGAAGGATAAAGGGGTGAACCACAGAGAATTTTAAGGACAGTGAGACTCTTCTGTCTCTTCTGTATGATGCCATAAGGGAGAATATACATCACTGTGCATTAGACAAAATCTATACAGTCAAAAGAGTGAACCCTAGCATAAAGTATGAGCTTTGGTTGGAATAATATATCAATCCTGGTCCATGGATTTTAACAAAGGTACTGCTCTCAGGAGGAAAGGCGATAGTGGAGGAAGCTGGTATGTTGGAGGAGGACCTGATAGTTGGGGCTGCTCTATAAGGTACAGCATATAGAGTGGCTCAGAAATCACAGAAATTCATTTCTAGCAGTCCTTGGGGCTGGCAATCCAGGCTCAGGCTGCCAGTGTGGTTAGATCATGATGAGAGGCCAGTGTGGGTCTGCAGACTGGGGCCCCCTTATATCTTCATAAGACAGAAGGACGGCAAGAAGGAGCTCTGCAGTGCTTTTATTTTAAGGGCGTTAATTCCACTTATGCTTTCCAGTGATGAATCACTTATCACGCCAAGGTCCCACCTTCTGACATGGACACAAGGGCATTAGGATTTCAGCAAACAAACTTTGGGGAACATAAACATTTGTTCCACAATAGAGAGTTTGTTGGAAGTCGGCACTCAATGTTCAGTGTCACAGTAAATATAAATCTGCTCTAAAAATGAAAATATTAGTTTTCAAAAGTGCACAGAAATCTCAGAGAATTTATTCACTATTTGTACTTCAAAGTGCTATATTTTGGTGCTCCACACCATAAATAGCAGAATAAATAAAAAGACCTAATTGTTGTTATTATAGCAATAATTTATGAATTAGCACTTCAATTATATTGGTTCAAATGCTCAGTTTTCATTCTCTTAAATAAACTTCATTTGAACATTTATATTATGATGAGATGATTTCTGAGATCCCACATAAGTGTGATGTGGAAGAGGATTTCAAATTATAAAATTAAGCACAAAAGATGTTACAAAGTATGTTCAATGGAAAAAAGATTATTATAAAAATAAAGAGTGGCAGGGTGTGATGGCACATTGCTATAATCCTAGCACTGAGGGAGGCTGACCCAGGAGACTCACAAGTTTGAGCCCAGCCTGGGCAACTTAGGAAGATCTTGACTCAAATTAAACAATTTTGTAAAGGAAGTTGGGACTGGAGCTCAATGCCAAGGCCTTCAACTCAACCCCCAGTACCACCTAAAAAATATAGTATGATATATTATATCTAAAATTGACAGATGATTACAGATTATTACAAAAGATAGATTAACACAAGCATTTAAATATAAGTATGAGGTTACTTACTTTTGGAAATTCACTCTAAATTTCACAGGTTAAAAAAATGCTAGGTAAATATCAGGATAAAATATATGTGTAATTTTCCTTTTTGTCCAGGGAAACTATTAGCTATCAATAGTTTAATTTTCCTTGACACTTGGACTGGAAAATAATTGACAATGAAAGTTGATCATGAGGAGTAGAATTTCATGTGAAGATTGCATGTTTCCTAGTAAAATGTAATCAGCTCAAAATTTGGCAGAGTTATTAATTTATTTGACGGAGACTTGTTTAGTTGCTAGTGTGCCAGGCAACACAGTCACTGCTTCAGTTGTGCAAGGCCGTTGAGGCGAGCAGGTATGAAGACTTCATATTGACTGGAGGTGAATCTGTGCTCGCTGATCACGCTCTGGTGCTGGAGTCCTCGTTCTAATCCAGGGCTCTCGGGGCATAGTGCAGAGGCGGCCAGCGCTCCTCCACCAGATCTTCTGACTTCAGGTTGCCCCTGCTGTTTCACTTCTTCTCACATCAATAACACGGACCTCACAGGACACACACGTGGAGAGAAGACCTAATGCAGCAGTGCCTGACCACACAAAATCATGCTCAATCATGGCAGGTGGACACAAGGATGACCAGGACCTAGCCCTGCCCTGATTTGCTTGATTCAAACACGGTAGTTGACATCTTAGGTGGACCATGATTCCATGAAGAAAATTTTATCGCTAATACTGTAATACTTTCTTGAAAAACAGAATCCTTGGTGGTACATTTGAGCTCAGTCACTCACTTTGTCCGTGTGATGCCCTCCTGCATCTCATTTCCTAATGTTAACAGAAGTTGAAACCATGTCTCTAATTCCTTATTAAATGAAAGGACTGAGTTTATTTTTTAAATAATCACATAATGCTAACCTTTCTAAAAGAGCTGAGGAGAGACAGACAGAGAGAGACAGAGAGAGAGAGAAAGAGGGAGAGAGACAGAGAAGTGAATTAAAATGCCAGGTGTACCACCAATTGAGGTGCACTTCAGAATTCTGGTTAGTATTCTGGTGACTCATGTAGTGATGATCACAATTTCAAAGCCACATATGCAGCCACAAAACAGAGCTGCAAAGCACCATTGTTATAAAGCTGGATCCAAATTTTGTGAAAAGAGAGTGTAAGAAGTTGCCAAGAGAACTGGAATGAGGAGTCAGAGACTTGAGACTTCCTTCCCCTTAACTGCAAGAGCCACACTAATGCCTGTGCTGTGTCTATTAGTTGTCTGACTTCTTGGGTCATGGTGCAGGTCACAATCTCAGCTTGCCTAGAACATACAGTGCTTTAGCAGGAAGGTGTATTTGTTAAGTGTCAAATGCTATTACATACTCGGTGCCTTAAAACTCACTGTGTCTCCCCACTCTGTTGATAACATAATTTAACTCACAGGCAGCAACCTGATTTCCCACATCTACAAACACTTGTGCAGTAAATACCTCACTACAGACTCTTAATTACAGACAGTATTTTTCTGATGTCATTCAAACAAATTTTGATATATGCTTTTTAATAGGATTGTTCAGCCAAAGATAGAGGACAACACAAATTATGAAATTTTATTCTTTATAAATAAAACCAAATGTTTATAGTATAAATCCAACAAGGGTACCAAAGTTAAAAAGCACACCAGAGTATAAATGTAATTGAATTAGAAATGTTGTAATTTAAAAATTTTGAACAAATATTTAGGAAAAATGTGTTTTAAAAATAAAACTATGAGTAACTATTTAGCAAATATAGTAGGGAATGATTATATAACACAAAGAGAAAGTTAAGGATGAATTTCCAACCAAGTCACACTTAATTAAAAGTTAATGCACAGCATCTGGAGACTTCTCAGAAGAATTCAAAATTAGTTTTACATAAAATATCAATATATATTTGATTTTCCTTCATGATATTTACAAGCACAGTATTGAAAAGCGCTTAGATATTTTGAGTGTTGTCTTTATGTTGATTTATAAAATTTATATTTTGGAGTTTGGAATATATAGAAGAATATTATAAAGTAGCTCTTCTAAGATACCTCTGATTGTCAAAAATGACATTCAAATTAATGTAAAATAATGACAAATTCATGTTAGGTACTCATACAGGAAATATTAAAATAATCATTTAATTGAGCACAATTAAACTACCTTAGGAAGCCGGGCGTGGTGGCGCACGCCTTTAATCCCAGCCCTCGGGATTAAAGAGGAGCGTTGTGAGTTTGAGGTCCACTTGGGCTACAACGTGAGTGCAAGGCTGGCCTGAGCTACATAGTGTGACCCTGCCTCAAAAAACTAGAGCTGGGAGCTTGGCTCAGTGGCTTTAGTGCCTGTCTGGCAGGCGTGAGGCTGTGAGTTTGATTCCTGGTACCTTAGGAACAGTGCAGTATGACTTGAGGAAGAAACATAAAGATGTTATGAAGCAAATTTAATACTCTGGTGCTGACTGATCAACACAGAGTAAGTATCCACTGAGAAATTACCACTGAACTTATGGATAAAGCTGTTTGCATGGTTATTTAAAATTATTCTTTTCATCAAAAAAAAATTTTAAAAGTTTGGCACATTGTTTTTACTCATTACAGTCATTTAAAAAAATCCTCAAATTATCAATATCTTCTAAAACAACTTAAAGAAAGATAATTTTTGAAATGATATTCTGAGTCCTTCAGTAGAGTAAGCTGGAGATGAAAGGTTAAGAATTTTGAATTTGGTTCTTTATTTAGTTAGGAGCCCTCAATCATGCTGAGACCTTTTAAATCTTTCAGTTTCAGCCCCTTTTGTCATTTTAGTTGTTTGACATTCGTTGTTTGACATTCACATTAAGCCAGGATGCCTAACAAAAGCATTTTTGTAGATAGCCCAGTAAAACATCACTAACAAAAAACTGATGCGGAATTGGTCATACAGAACAATGAGTGATCAGTAAAAGCCACATAAATGCTATCCATGATTACCATTTCCTCCAAACACGTCTGAAGACTCATCATCTGGGGTTATTTATGCCAGAGAAGAACTCTATAGCTGCTCTCTTTTGTTACAAGACCTTCTGTTACTTTATTTGGTTGTCTTTTTCTTATAAGAAAAAGAAAAGACTGACTTGCAGTTTGTCTTCCTTCATTAAATGTATTCAAGCTATTAACTGAAATGTTTAAAAAATAATGTATCCCTGGGTTCACTGCACTTGAATATTTTCATTACTAAAGAAATAAATTTTAATCTTGCAAATTAAGACTTGACTTGCATAGAAATTTTATGTGTATTTTTTATTTTTAAAGATCTGGCATTAGTACATACAATTTGTAAAATTAACGTTACTAATTTCAGTGTATGAATGATAACATGGGCAAGTTTTTTGACTCTGAATTTATTTGTTTTAATTTTAAATTTTTTCGACATTGAATTTAAAAGATGCAGGTAAAACATTATACCTGAGTGCCTCAGTCTATCTTTTTTATTCAAAGTTTCCATGTGTCTTTAAGGAAATAATATTTAGCTTTTTGGTTTAACTTTCATGTGATTCACTTATTCGCTAAGTCCAGTCAGCCTACGTGAAGAAAGTAATACAACTAGAGGGTGGTAACAATACATTAACATAATGATAGTTTCCACTTAAAAATAAGACTTTTGCTTTTTTCTGCACACCTCACATACAGTCTGAATTTCACTTGTTTTTTTCACTGCTTCCAAGACTTTTTGACTTTTTTCTTTTGGGTATCTTACTGACACACAACACGAAATACATTCGAACCAAAGATACTGTGCTCCTCTTTAGCTACTCATATCTCAGTCAATGGGCAGTTATCCTACTACAAACCAAGGAAGTGCCCTGGTTTTTCTTTTAAACAGAAGTCCTGTAATTTATATTTTACAACCAGTTATGTAGTTAAATGACATTTCCTGACCCATGAAATTCTACACAATTTATACACCTAAACCGAAAGCCATCTTCTCACTGAAAAAAATCCAGTTTTAAAATTAGGATTAATAAAGCCTGTCTCTCTACCTGCTTGTCCCTAATACAAAACTGATCTCACGGTCCAATACTTTGCTCTTAGGTAACTGCTTTTTGGTGCATTATTTATATGTTTAGGCCACTTCGAGGCTGAGTGGTGTAAAAGAACAGCCAATTTCACTTCACTCATGATGCAGCTGGTCTGATATGCAGGAAGGATGAACTAGGTAGTGTTCATCTGGGTGCCCGGGTGGCTGCAATACAATGTCAGTTTGGGCAAGACTGTGTGACATCACTGGCTGCTGAGGGTGCAAGGTGGCTCGTGTGGCTTACTGGCCGCTGGTAGTGATAACTGACGGCTTCTCCAGCACGGTGTGGTAGCTCGAGTTTCTTACATGAGAGCTAGATCTCCCCGAGTAGGTGAGCAGGCGGAAGTGACCTGGCCTCTGCACCAGCCTCAGGAGTCTCCTAGCCTGGCTTTCCCAGCGTTGCACTGTTCACAGTTGATTTACACAGCCGTAAGCCAAACCCATGGTGCTGCTCTTCCCAGCCCTGCGTGTTCACTCTACTCTTCTAGGATGTGCTTCTCTTTCCCCCTCACCTCACTGGGAAAATTCCCCATTCATCTCTCTTAGTCGGAGTCCTTTCTGTCTTCCAAGGTCTGTTTTCCTGTCCTGTGCTTCAAACCTGTCCTGACAGCTCCATTCAGTTACTGAGGTGATAGGTACGGCACCCTCGTGGCTCAGCTTGAAGAGTGTTAGTTCAGAGTTAAGTTTCCTATGTAATAGCTCTGGGAAAGTTATTTAATCTCTTTAGACAAAAAGTGAAATTAATAGCAGAACCTGTATATCTCCTGGGTTGATGAATGACAACACTAAATGGCCAAACAGTGGGGAATATTGCTTAATAGTAGTAAGTAGACAATGTCACTGATTATCTGACATAGACCGCAGCATTTTATTTGTACTTATTTTGTCACTGCCATAGTCTTCCCCTTGTGATAATAATTCATGGGCTTATTGTTTATCTTCTGCATTTTTAGTTCAATACCTTAACTGCGAAATGTCCTGGGAAAGAGCTCTACCAACTGTATCGTGAATACTAAATCAGACGTCCTCTGCTTCTATAAGCTTCAGAACAAACAAACACATGAAGAAACCGCAATCTTTCTTTACTATTCCTTCTAACCCTTCCTTCTCATCATCTCTCTTCTAGAAATTAAAAAAGAAAAATCTGGGAAGACTTCTTCAGCTGTGAAAGACAAAGGTATCAAAATCAATAACATCATAATGAAAACTTACTACTGAAATTATCTTTATGTATGTAATGCATTGTTGACATCTCCTCTGTAGGCAAGTGAAACAAAACTATGTAGGTTACACTCATTTAAAAAAAAATTATTTATTTATCCATCCTCAAAATATTTTCTTCCTGTTTACTATGACCTTAAAAGTACTTCTATTACAACTAGAAACTGAATGGAAAGCTGCCCAAGAGAGTCAGTGCAAACCTGCAGGGAGAAGCCTTCTTGCAATTAGCAGGTTTAGAATCAAAATTCACTTCTACTTTCTGAGAACTTTCCCAAAGCTGAAATGCTGAGTCTACTACCTTTGACTCCCTTATAAAAGTACATCTCTCATCACACCCATTCCTTTATTCTCCACTAAAGCCAAAGCCATCCTGGGGGCGCCCTCTGCCTAGATCGTGTATTCCATCACTACTTTCAACAGAGACATTTACATCAGCAGACTGAGTTTGGGGTGTGAGACCCAGGCCACGCGGCTGGGCTTCTGTGTGGGCTGTCACTCATCACTTCCCATCACGTTAACTCTGTGGGCTCAGCCAGGATGTCCAAGAGCAGTAAATTACCCTCATCAGCTCAGAAGAAAAAGTAATGAAGCTTCCCAGTGTGCGTGTGCAATTCAGAGCTTCTGATTGATTGTGTGGTCACATGCTGAAATCCAGAAAAATCTGCACTAATATATACTTAGCACCATCAGGAGCTGAACGATGCATAGCCACCAAAGTCATTTGCAAAAATTCTACATGCTATATGCAAATCTTGCTTTGAAGGGCATTGCTTTCTTTAAATTTGAATTTTAGTTAACAGAAAATAATAATGTATGTTTATGGGGATAGCAAGATGTCTTGATATGTATTTACAGTGTGAAATGATTCAATCAGGCTAATTTAAAAATCTATACCAGTAACCGGGCATGGTGGCACACACCTTTAATCCCAGCACTTGGGAGGCTGAGGCAGGAGGATCGTTGGGAGTTCGAGAGCAGCCTGGGCTACAAAGTAAGTTCAAGGCCAGCCTGAACTGCATAGTGAGACCCTATCTCAAAAGATAGGACCAGGGATTTAGCTCAGTGGTGTAAGCACCTGCCTGACAGGTGCAAGGTTGTGAGTTTGATCCCTGGTACCAAAAAACAAACAAACAAACAAACAAAAAAAAAACCAGCAAAAAATAAAAAATTTTGTGGTGAAAAACATTAAATAATTTGCTGTTTTTTCAATTTCACAGCATGCATTTACTATAGCCAGCGTGCTGTACAGTGGATTACTAAAGCTTATTTCTATTGTCTAACTGAAAGTCTGCCCCTTTGATGTACATTCCCTTTTCCTCAGTCCACCTACCTCCTTATCCCTTACCTCCTCCTTGGGTCAGTTTAGGCTTCTAGATTACTCTGTGAGGCAGATGCATAAAACCTCTCACCCACTTCCTGATGCTTCATGAGCCACATTCTAAGTCACTGATAGAGTGACCATTCACAAGGGTCACCACTGCGGTGCTTCATACCCACCCCAAGAGTGAAGGGCCGGAGTGGTAGAGCCTTTTCTTCTTTTTCTTTCCCTATTGCATGAAAAGTTATTATTATCTACGGGGTGAATGTGAAACTTTCATGCTGGGGAGGAGGGAGAAAATGGGTTTACCTTCTAGTTCATAGTAAGCTGTTGGGGAACGATCATGGTGCTCAAGGTACTGTTCATACACACAACATGTTCAAACTCACATTAAATTGAAACTGGTACACTACAGTATTGTCGGACTTATTTGAATTATTATCTGCAATGTTAAGTTTTTGGAAGTTCATGATATGGGCTTATCGATGAAATCATCTCTCAAATTTCATTTTAGTTTTAATCCTAGATTTTTTTTTACTTGAGTCTAAAGATGAAAACACATTTACATGATGCATGCAGTATTTTTCATTGGTCGTGTATATTTTGAAATAAGAAATAAGCTGAATTAGAACTGATTAAATAATTTGAAGAGATTTCTAGATGCTGTCTTGTATTTTCTAAAATTACAAAGAAATAAGTTCCTCTCCATTCAAATGTTCATCATCTTAAATAAGCAAGTATATTGTAGCTTGTTCAACAATTAATCTGTACTTAGGATGAAAATCGTCAGAGTAAAGCTTAATGTATTTTGTGCTGTTGTTGCTTTGTGGCTGATGATACAAATCATTTTTGAAAATGAAAAAGCATCATCTTCTTCCAACCTAGATTCACCTCACTGATAGCTTGCTGACTCTGCTATGAACATGTTCTTAAATCTCTTTGTTATGGCTGCAAATAAATGTTCGATGTTTCTTTCCAGAGTTTATTAAGGGAAAAGAAGTGAAGGTCCCAGCTTCCCTGAAGGAGAAAGGTAATGTTGTAAAATGAAATGTGAAACCACATTGATCTACCTATTGCATATTCAGTTATTTGCCACAGGGTAATATATCATTTCTGTTCTCAGACTTTCAGAACTATGGTTTTCATATGTGCTTATTGCTTCTGAACACAAGCAAAGGGACTCTTCCGTCACCAGGTTCTGTATTATACAATGAAAACAGCAAAGTAGCTATACAAGAAACACTGAAAAAAATCCATAAAAATCATATGCTATTCTTCTTTCACAGAATTCTGTGGGAGTTTGAAAGAAAATATATTTCATAAATATATAAAGGAATCCAAATATTTAAGATGAAATGCTTAAAATTTCTGCATGAAATCTTACTATTTTGTAAGGTTACCTATAATAGAATCCCAAACAAATATTATCACTAGGAGGAATTTAGAGGTAAAAGGCCCATCCTCTCATTTTATAGATAAATAAAACCTGATTACTCTAACACCTTTGAAAAGTTATTAGAGTGTGGAGCAGAGCCAGCATTAAAACTGTAATCTCCTAAATGAAGTTCTGTTTTATCTAATGTGTCACGGTGTACTTCTAGACTTCCCTTGGCAGTAAAGTTGGATACATCAAATTATTTTCCTTAAAACATAAATAAATATGCTAATGTCAGTGTACCGTATTTAGTTTCGAACTAATCCATATACCGCATGTAGGCATGGCATTGTGCTTCAGTTATCTAATATTCTTGGTGTCAAAGGGAATTTTATGAACCTTTCATTGTGACCATATTAATAAGTCATGAAAACTGGACAAACCATGCACCCAGTGTGAATATTAGAATTAGAGATTGCTTGCTTCTACCTTTAGTCTATGAAGAAGATCTGTATAAACTGTTCAATAGTGTGAGAGGGCTTCACAGAAATAATTTCAGGTTATTGCTATTTTCTAATTTTCACTGAAAAGAATAGGAGTTCTGGTAAAAGGGTTTAAGCATGCGTTGGAGTTAGGAAAGATATGAAGAAAAGCAGAAAGGGAAGATTGATGGAAGAATCAGCTTAAAAAAGGAAGGCTGCATTCAGAACCCCATTAAAAAGTGTAACACTGTACAAACACTATGCCCGTAAGTCAGAGTTTTCTAATTTTGCAATTAATATTAAGCTAGAGAAAATTGTTATTTAATGAAACATCAGAGCACAACATGATTTTTTCTTAGCCCACATGTGTGCTTAATGTTTTCTAAAGTACTCCAAACACATTAAGTCCTTTATGCTTGACTTGAGATGTGTATTATCACAGTCAAAACTTAAATTGTAAAATCATTTCTCATGATGGTACTTTGGTGCTATGTACAATTTTGTTATTATGGCATGATGATGGAATATTTAGGATATTTTGCCTTGCAAGAGGATTCATGTATGTTACATTAAATTTCCAATATGTAGGTAAATATTGTTACATTTTGTTGTTCAAAAGATACTAAGTCTAACAAAATTATCTTAGATTTACCTAAATGTTAGCTTATTTTAAATAAATTCAACATTTCTTTATTATTTATTTATTTATTTATTTATTTATTTATTTATTTTGTGGCACAGGGCATTGAACTCACAACCTCACACCTGCCAGACAGGCACTTAGGCCACTGAGCCAAACTCCCAGCCCAATATTTCTTTAATATGATTTCACTATTGAGCATTTTGGACATTCACACAACCTAAATTCAAATGGTTTTTTGGCAAGGATTTATTCACACAAAGATGATATATTCATTTTGCTCTACCTAAGACAAAAATATCAAAACTGAGGCATAAACAGGGATAATTTACAGTTCTACATTTTGATTAGGGATGTTCCAATTTTGTTTATTTCTGTCTTGGATGCCTGGAAGCCTCTGATCAGGAGTTCCCTCTCTTCTCCTCTGCGTTTTCATACTCGTACAGCAGAGAGCCGGTCTCTGCCCACCCACTCAGGGCGACAGTTAGCAGTGGGGAAGGTAACACATGTCACTTGGAAGAAGATGCATTTTTTTGTTAAGTACTCATTCACTAATTATGGATTTTTACTTTATTGAATCACTTTGCAAGGGTTTGTATAAAACTCAAGTAAATGCTATCATTAGAATTTTCATTTTTTATTATTGTTTTAGAAGTTGGGCTTTCAACTTACTGTCAGGATACACATTTAATTGACTATTATTATTTTCCCATGTAAAGTGACAATGATCTCTGCCCAATAAGTACTAAAATGTTAGTGCTGCTTTAAAATTTAGTGTGTTGGCTTTTTATTTCTTCTTCTGTCCCCAAAGCCAGCCAAAATTCAAGAATGGGAATGACAGTACTTGGACATTTTGTCAATAAAGTATAATCATTTTAATCAGAGTGACTTTCACGTTCTTCTGTGAGAGGTGGTGTTCTCCTAGATTTTTATACCTTAAACAGAATCAATCCCTCCCACACTTAGCAGAAGTGTCACATTTCCAATGAATCTATACTAATTGGAATCAGTTTCAAAAGAAATATTTTTAAGTTAATGATTTATTACTCCTTTCAGTAAACGGAGTTTCTTAAGAGGCTCAACTGAGTTTCTTCTAATGGAAAACTGAACATAATACTCTATGACAATATCATGAATTTCAGTGCTGCATTAATCTACTGTGTATTATTCCTACAATGGTTAAATAACTATACTGTATTTTCTTTAAATGTAGAGATATATCCTAATTCATGTTTTTAAATCTGACTAGTCACTAAAATTGCCTACTGTATTAAAATAAAAATATTGCTCACAACCCATGTGCAGAGACAGTGACAGTAATTATGTGGTAGAATTATAGAATTTGCCTTTTTCGAAGCCCCGTTTTCCAGGAAAATGGAAATACTCTTCTCTAGTGCTTAAAATTAATAATAAAATGTTGATGGATAAAGTTTTCAAAGGCAAATCCATGTGTACTCAAGATGCGAACATATAATTGATGAATAGCAAAATAGAAGTCACAATGGAGCCATCCGGGCTCAGAGTTGCCAGGCAGGAGTCGCTTCCCACGCAGTCAAGGCGGTTGCGTCAAGCAGTCAGCAGTGACTGTAAGCAAGTCAGAGAGCAATTAACCAAGTTTATAAGTGAAAGCATCTGCACTCCATAAGAAAAATAAAAAATAAAAAGTTCAGCCAGTGACTCTCTGGGGCTACAGTTTATAGAAAGCTGTAGACTCGGGACAATATGAGAAATAAACTCACCCAAGGCCTGAGTCATGTCACCTGCTGAAAGAGTGACTTGCTATGGGACGTTCCCGCTCCACTTCGGGCAGAGGTCTGGGGTCATCAGAATGAGTGGAGGACTGTGGTACCGGAGCAAGACTGGACCAAGGGAAAGAAATAAAAACAGGAGCAGCTGCAATAACACAACTCTCAGGTCCAAGTGCGCCCCGAATCCCAAATCAGATGGAAAACGTTTCGTGTGACGGGCGCTCAGGTGGGTGTTGGTGTGGCTGGGTTATGTGGCTGTTTATGCCTCCACACCATCACCCAGAGAGAGGAAGGAGCGGGACCGGCAGGGTGATCCCAGTCCAGTGCTGCTGGGAAGTCTTAGGCTTTTGACACTTGTCACTGCAAGTGGCTGTGGGAGTGAGGAAGGATAAGTGGACCACGTTAACCAGTTGTGCTTTCTGTCAAGATGCATTTCTGTACGAGTTTATAGATTATTGTAAGCGTAGAAAGCATGCAGAATTATGCAGATCGAGATGGTAACAAGTGTAAGAGTGACAGGCAAGTGATACAAGCATTAAGCAAGATAAACATTCTGACTAAATAAAACAACCCCCAAACCAAGACGCCTGTATGTGTTTGATGTGGTCCATAAATGCATTTATTTAGTATTACACATCTGCATTTGTTATACCTTGTTAAAATAACATTTAGGCCAGGAGTTTCAGAGAAAAAGCCACAAAATTCCCAGTATTACTAAAATATTTTTAACACATCTGTATCATAAAATCATAAGTAGATAAACATCAGTGAGAATTTTTTGAAGGATTAATGAAAGGTAAAAAATCCTTTAGTAAAACTGTCACAAGGGGGAAGAAAAAGACAGAAAACAGCGAAAGAGAAAAGAGAGAAAAAAGTGTAGACAGAAAAGGAGAATGCAGATAAAAAATAGAAAGTGGTATGTAGCACTCTACATATAAAACAGAAATTATGAAATCATCGCTGGAATAGTACTAAAATATATGTAATTATGATTAAAGTTTAGATGATGTAGGCAATCTTTAAAAATGTTTCAATGGCTAAAATTTGCTAAATACATAGAAAATTTGGATGAGCCAGAGATCATTAAACTTAAAATGCTACTGACTGCTCTGCAGGCAGCTTTTACTGTGTTTGGCAAGCCAGGCGTGGTGGTGCACGCCTTTAATCCCAGCACTCCGAAGGCTGAGGTAGGAGGAGCATTGTGAGTTCGAGGCCAGCTTGGGCTACAACACGAGCACAAGCCGCCCTGAGCTACACAGTGCGATCCTGCCTCAAAATACTAGGGCTGGGAGTTTGGCTCAGTGGCTTAAGCACCTGTTTGGCAGGCGCAAGGTTGTGAGATCAATCCCCAGTGCCGCAAAAAATAAATAAATAAATAAATAAATATTGTGTTTGGCCAATGGCTTCAGGAAGGAAAGAAGCGAGGGACTTACCAAGATTGTGATATGATGAAAGTGCAATCATGGCGTCAAAGAATTGCACCCGACAGGGTTAAACTTGTAAAGCAGACTTCATTCAATACCATTGCAATGGGAGAAGGGTATTATATTGGAGAAGAGAGACCAAACTCAACTGCATTGGAAAAAGATTTTTAAGCACTAGGTGTCATTGTGCTGAAAAAGTAATGCAGAGGTGAGTGAGTGGCAGACCAGTGTCGTTGGGTCATCTGTGCTTGCTAATGCACTCATCAAAGTTGGGTCTACTTACCCACATGGTGCCAGGGAGATAAATGTCACACATTTCTTGATAATTTCATGCTGAAAGAGTGGGTTCAGGTCCTTGAGTTATGCATCTATGAATTGTAAAACTGGCAAAAATAGAGGAGAAGTTTTGTACACTGCAAAAGGACAGGAAGAGAATTCACAGTGACTTTTCTGAAGTTCATTCTCTAGGAAAAGGGAGGTGAGGTATTGTAGTCAGGAAGAATCAGGTCTGAAGTTTAGCTGAGAATGATGGTCAGATCACCTTGGGTAATGACACAAAAGAAAAAGATATTTAAAGAAAAGACAATTTCTATTAAAATTATAATACAAAGTTACAGATAAAATAATAGTAATTTAAGTTAATCACAGTAAAGCATGGATCTCAAGACAATCTGTCATTAATAGCAATCAAAGAAATAGATTAAGTAAAAAGTATAAGCCACTTTCACAACTGTAAAAAAGTAAATAAAATTCACCATTGGTTTGTTATATGCATTTTCAGCAGGCAGGGCAAGGGGCTTCGAAAATTTTGAACAGTTTCATCATAAAAATTTTCATCAAAGTCAGGGCCACACTAACGTCATTCCTATTCCAGCACTGTCCCAGCTACCATTGTCTAGGAACCAAGGGACAGACATACAAACATATTCATGAAAATTCAAGTTTATCTTCAAACACATTACTAGTGTGAATGAGAGATTAATAAAGTCCTGGGTACAATATTTGCCTCTAAGAATCAGTATTATTTGTACACAATAGCAACAACATGTTCAAATATATATCAGTTACATGCATCCTATTCATAATGGAAAAAATCTGTATATTGCAAAGAATAAATTAACTAAATATTTACATTGTCATGTAGAAAAAAATCAAGAAACATTTGGAAATCCATTTAAAATCATCTGAATAATTACATATTTTCTTTTCATACCCAGTATATATTATTTCCCTTTGAGGTAATATATAAATCCTAAAAAAAAAAATTTTTTTTAAAAACATGATAAATTTTTTAAAATTTACTTTTAAATGAAAAAAGAATAGGAAATTATTTCTAAAAATGTGTAAGGTGGGAACTTGCTTAACCAAATATAGTTGTTTCTGTAGAACTAGTTTAATTGAAACTGCATGTAATTAGCCCATGTCTAGGAAAGCAATCATAGAGAACATAGCAGTGACCCCTGAAATAAAGAATTGCATATAAGAAATACAATCTATGACAGTTATATGACAGGGGAAATACACGGAAATTCACTTTTGATTTCATGTAAGAAAAAGTTTTAAATCCTGCTCTCACATTTATACAGAAAAGAATTTAAAATGTTTTCAAAATAATGCTAAAATAGTTCAAATATTCATGAAAATATAAGAGAACACCTACATATATAACTCGTGGCTATAAGTGAGTTGTTTAGTTCACTAAGAGTGAAAATCCAAAATGGAAATTAGCCATAATCTGGGAAAATATATTACCATGTATAGAATTAGTAAAAGAAAGCCAGATAACATTTTAAATAGCTCTATATTGTATTTTAAAATAGAGCAACATCTTTAAACGTCAAACTTGTCAATTTACATTTGTTTTAAAGATTCTTAATTGAAGCATAATAATAAACTTATAATCAGTGAAAGGTATGGGCAATAATGTATGATCAATTAATTCATCATCCAGACTGACTGGAGTAATTTATTTCCATGACACAGTGTAAGTACAATAGTTAAGAGATAACAGCTGCTGAAATCCATTGAAACTACATGACAGATTTTATTTGCTAAGACATGCATTCCTATGAACCCATACTAATATTAGGGCTTTGTGTAAACTTGGAAAGTAGACTATTGTACTTAGAACTCAATATCTTGGACTTGATAGTATGTTAAGGTAGAAATACAGTTCAAAATTACCTCGGTGTAGTAGCATACAAATGAGATGAGGTGCTAAGAGGGGACAGACACTGCGGTGGATGTGAGAAGGCAGACGGGGCGGGTAAGAGCTCAGTTTTACTTCACAACATGTCAGTGTGGGGCACTTCAAAGTCATTCAAATAGGAATGTAGACTTGAAGTTCATAAAAGAGATCTGGTTGAAGAAAAACGTCGCCCGCGTGAGGTGTTTGAAGCAGGGCGTGCATGGCAAGAAGCCAAGGGTGGGAAGAACAAGATTCTGAGCAAAGTAAGTGGAGAGTAAGCTGGGGCTGAATCCGGGGTGCCCTGATATTCTCCTCAGTGTGGCTGCTGCCAGCCTGAGGACCAATGGCCGTCGTCAGCCAGCTGTTCATATCCTACGAGTTGGCGTTTCTTCCATCGTTTGTTTCTAGCTGCAAAAGTCCTGACAGTGAATCACAAGCACTGCTTTCCTACTGAGCTCTCTAGACACAAACACACAGGGAAAAACCACAATGGCTTGTGGAAGGATAGAAGTTGAGTATTCTGCTTTTATGAGACCGAATCAAAGACAGCTGATCTCGGACATTTATCGCACGCAGCAGTTTTCAGCGCAGATTAACTCACCGTGTACCAGGCAGACCTGGCCCAGTGTTCTCGTCCTGCTATGTCCACAGATATTTCAGTGTCCAGTGCTCCAGAAAGTTCTAGCTGTCATCTTATTTAACGCTCTGATTCTGTTTACAAAGATTTGCCACAGGAATTTATTTTGTCTTGTATAACTGACAACTCCAATAAGAAAATCTAGTTAATCTATATATTTAATTCAACATTCTGAATTTTCAAAAATTGTCTTTAGTATGTCAATTTCTATACAATATTCTTATGCATGATACTGTCAATACTATAAGAAATTTTAAAACTTGCCATAGCATATCAGACACTCAGTCTAGAATATTTTATTAAATAACTAGTATCAGTATCTTAATTTTGTGCATTTTTTTCTGGATTCATTTTGTATATTTCTCTGATTTAATTTTTGGCATGATTTAATTCTGCTTTGAAGAATTTTAAGGAGCAAATATTATGACTATCATGTGAACTGTAAAGAAATTAACACAGATATTAAACGATTATCCAAAATTTCCACTCTGGATAACTACATAGTATTGGATTTACAAGCTGCTATCAAAAATCTTACTTTCTTTTTTTCAGCATTGAAATATATTAGCAAAACCTATTTTAACACATAGTTAAGATTTTGTTTTTATAATGACTTTGCTTGCTAGGAATGAAGGAAAATTATAATTTGTTACTTAAAAAGACCTATCAAAAAAGATTCTAAAGCATAAAATATTAGTAATACATGCCTTCGCAAATTCATGGTTACTCATTTTTTGAAGCACCATTAAAGTGAAACTCATACCAATAGCAGGATAACTTTCATGTTCAGTAGCAGCCTACAGCCTAGCAGTCTTCTGAAGTTCATCATCTCAAAATGCCACTCTGATAGAATGCAAAGCATTATGTGTTGGTAAAGAAAGTGGTAAAGGATGCTAGAATTTTCTCTACAAGTATTAGCTTTACAAAATCAATTTATGCAAGGACTGTGGAGTATCCAAATAGCTAAAATGTATGTATATATGAGACAGAAAGTTTAAGGTCACAATATTCCTTCTTTGGTGTACTTTATATTTAAGACTTCATTAAAGGAGCAGAGTAGAAGAGAGAGTCCCCATCACCCTGCAAGCCTACTTTTCTGTCACTGTCTTAGTCACTTTCTGGTCTCTGAGACACAACACTTACAATTTAAAGTAGGAGAGGACTGTTTGGCTCATGGTTTCAGAAGTTGTAGTCCATGGTTGGCAGGCACAAGCATGGAAAAGTTCCAGTAGAATGGCCTGCAGTCAAGAACAAAGGGCACCACACAGAGGGATGTGTACTTTGCCCAGGACCAGGCTCCAGCCAGGCCCCAGCCTTGTAACATCAAGTCAGCTGTGAGCCCAGTGTGGACTAATCCTCTGGTGAGAATAGCACCCCATGACCCAGTGACCTTCCAAGCACCTGAGGGCCTGGAGGACACCCCAAACCTAAGCCATAACCCTTTCCAATATTTGCCTCCTCTAGGGAAAAGATTTTAATTGTCATAGCAATCATTTTCACTTTTCATGTCCACTTACAAATGCTTGAGTATATTATTTTTCAAACCAAGTCATCAATTATTTTTACATATTTTAACCAGCTATGGGATAGCAGATCATTAGACTTAAGACCATTTATGAACGTAATTATTATGCTCATTTCAGTTTAGCAGATCAGTGCCAGTACCCAGAGAAAAAGTACCCAGAGTCTAGTTAGTGACCATCCCTGAAAACATCCGAGTAGCTCCTATTTACCTCGGCAAGTGGTTGTTACAAGTTTCTGAGCTGACTGAATGATTTAAACGCAAGGGCTCCTCAGCTGAAATATATCCAGTGAGTCATTTTCGCATCTTCAGATAACACCCCAGGGCCTTGTTCTGAGTGTTCCCTGTGTGGCCCGCAGTGCTTGCAGCCACCCCCAATTACCCCTTACCAATTTGCAGTCACACTGGACAGCTTCAGGGAAAGAAAGAGTAACAAGGCTGCACACGAGTAGGCAGAAGAAAAGAGCAGCTAAAGGCGGAGAGACACTCTCAGGAACGTGGTACGTTGCAGTCAGCATACACGAAAGACAAAGGGTCGTGAAGATGAGATGAGAGCAGAACAAGGCAGGAACAATGTGTGCATTTATTCTGTGCTGAGAAGAAATCATGCCCTCAAGCCCATTTTGTGCTTTTCGCATCCACTCAGCAATCTATTTTTTAAATGTATTTATTTATTTATTTATTTTGCATCAAACTCCTAGGGAATCTTGACAAGGAAGGGCTCAGGGTTTATGCATAAAGTGTTGAATCTTAGATTAAGTGCCAGCCATATGAGCCGTAGCTATTTTAGGATTGAGGGCTATGCTGGGGGAAGCTAATAAAGCACACTTTTTCTCTCATTTACTTAATGGGGAAGCTGGGGAGGCCAGAACAGAGAACACCCACATACAGGGGTTCATTTGTGTGTGTGTGCATCTGTGATGTACAGAGATCACTGTGCTCAGGAATTCAAGACTCCAGCTCTAATTTTGAAATAAGTGACGATAAGCTAACAGATTCAGGTGTCCATGCTGGATAGTTTTAAGGGAATGGGAAGAAGTAAATATGGAAGTATAAAGATAATCGATATTGCATGTGTGGTTTTCCATCCGGTTTTTGACTTTAACAAACGGGACAGGGATTCCGCCTCATGTTGTGGTTTAAAAAAACTGAAAGGAAAGCTTAAGTGTTAATGTTCTTGTCATTTTCAAGTAACATTTTCATCAATGCATATCAGTAGCAATTTTGAGGGTTAGTGTAATATTTGGGAGTAGTCTAGGCACTGAGGCTGCAAACACAGTACGAAAACTGTGTCCTCAAAAATCACAAGAGCGCTGGGCATGGTGGTACATGCCTTTAATCCCAGCGCTCTGGAGGGTGAGGTAGGAAAAGCATTGTGAGTTCAAGGCCATCTTGGGCTACAACCAGAGCACAAGGCTGGCCAGAGCTACATAGTGCTACCCTGCCTCAAAAAACTAGGACTGGGAGTTTGGCTCAGTGGCTTAAGCACCTGTCTGGCAGGTGCAAGGTTGTGAGTTCAATTCCCCGGTGCCACAATAAACAAACAAACAAACAAACAAAAAACAAGAACAATGAGAAAGAGATCTGGCAGAGGAAAGGGAAGTGACTCCAATGTCACCTCAGATAAGATGCATCGAACTTTCTGTATGAGCGATAGTTACTTGTTTTTCAGGTATTCGCACATGAATGATCAAGAAATAATCATCCTTCATCCTAAACTTAGTCACGGATATCTAAGATAAATACAGTTGTTCCTATTTCATAAGATAAGAGAATTACAATTTCCAGTTCAGAGGCCACATGGTAGATCATCAGGTAGCTAAAGGGAATACATTTCAAATTTGGAAATTTCCACTGTTCTTTTTTTCTGTTTTTCCATCAACTGCATAGAAAAACTACCCTGCCACTCCTTGATTTAGATGGGGTTGAACAGTTTCTTCCAAATACCATCTCCTTCCTTCTGTGTGATGCACAGAGGAATTCTTTAATTCATGAAATGAGTGATGCTGATTTTAAGATGCAATCAGGGAAAATGGGGGCCTAGAAAATGCTTGGGGTGTCAGACCATCCACCTGGCCACACAAGGCAAGTAGATGTCTCAAATGGAACAGTAAATAGGATATTGTAGTAAAGAAGCATAGAGACTGATAAGATGAAAAATTGTGAAGCAGAAGATAAGAGGTATTGGCTTTCACACCATATGAGTAGTCACTTGGATTTTTTTTTTTTTATAGAACCTGCTACTTACTCCTCCTCCTCCTGCTCTTCCTCCTCCTCCTCCTCATTAGGTCTCACTCAAACTTTAAGACAGTTCTTTGTTTGAAAATTTCTGAATTGAAAAAGTCCTGAATCAAACTCAAGGCCAATCAGAGACAAAGCATGTCCTTTCCACAGCTGTGTTTATCTGGACCACAAAGTTGTGTGTCCACCCAGACAAAATCAAATGCTACCCGCTGTGGAGGATTGGGCCTTTGCAAATAAGTCTCTTTCTCTAGATGCATTCAGGGGAAGGCGCTGAGGCCAGCAAGGTTATTGTCAAACCTGAAAAGCTGAAACCAAAGCACTTGGAGTGAGAATAGTTGTATGTCTCATTCAGTAAGATCTCACAAGTGAGGGACAGAATAGGTGCATACTGCAGTAGCAGCAGCAGCAGTAATAGGAGGAGGAGGAGGAGGAAGAGGAAGAGGAGGAGGAGTAAGTAGCAGGTTTTATAAAAAAAAAAAAAATCCAAGTGACTACTCCTATGGTGTGAATGTTATGGGTTTAGAATAAATAAATGAATTCTTTTGATAGTAAACATGACTTTGTTTTATTTAAGCACTTATTTTATTTAAATATATTTGACTTAGAATTGTATCACGAAAGGATACGAAATTAATTTGGAATATCAATAAACAGACTAACACTCATTGTTTGTTTTGTAGCTGCCACTGCCCTAAATGCTTCTCGAGTCACGTTCAGTTTGATTGTTTTGGCAGTCCTGTTTGCATTAAGGTGAAATGCAAACTGTGTGGGTTGTCTTTTCCTCCCTGAGAAGCAATGCCTGGCACCCACGACTTAAAAGAGGACAGGTTTTGTTGGCTCATGTCTGGTCCCCAGCGGGCAGCTCCCAAGAAGGAAGGAAGAGCAGGGCAGAGGGGCGTGGGCCAGGGGAGCTGCTCAGGTTGGGGTGGTCAGATGTAGAGGAAGGAGAAGGAACCTGAGGGAGCTGACCTTCCAGTGCACACCTCCAGTGACCTGCCTTTCCCAGCCAGATCCCAGCTCTTACAGTAAGTCAGCTCCAAACTCCTAAAACCCAGCCGCCTTCCAAATGTCCTGGTTCTAAGAGCATGGGCGTGCAGATATCAGCTGTACCAAAAGCCCTGACGGTAACTCAGCCAAGTCACCGGGAAACCTGTGCTGGACTCGAGACTCATCCGGCACTGC
>RJWM01013409.1:0-27726 GCA_004363535.1 Dasyprocta punctata
AGCATGCATAAGTTGACTAAGTTTCTGAATTACATAGTCTCCTGAATCATCATACCATTCTTCTTCCAACTTAACTGGGATCAAATCATGTGATGGCTGATGTACAATAAGAGAAGTATTGTAACTTTTGGGTAATCCTGAATTTATACAGTTAGTAAGCAAGCAAGCTGAACATGTAACATGGTAAACAGAATTAGTAGCGTAATACTCAGAATTTTATCATTTCCTACAAGAATAGCACGTGGAGTATTTACATAAGCTGTTATTGTTAAAGGATCAGGTTTGTTACTAGTTGGTCTATACAGAAACACCATATTGGTGGCAGCTAACAATCTAAACAATTCTGGATATAAGTTTGCTTTGTTGTTTTTAGGAGAGAAGCTTTGATAGATAGGTGTTACCCACCCTGGGGAGAACCACCTATGAATAGGTTCTCCATATGTAGGCAAATTATTAGTAACCACAAATTTATTAGTTTTTCCTATGAAATACTTTGTATAATTAAACTTTGGAGATGAAACTGAGAAATCCATAATGGTGATATTTGTACCCATTGACTTAAAAGTAGTAACAGGTGCTCAAATCCACAGTCAAGTCATCGGGGAAAACCAGTTTTCTTATTGATTGTCTTGCAGTACAAATCCTTATCTGGATATTTAGTAATGCAAGATTCCAAATGCAGGATGGAATCTGATTTTGTAGTATTTATATAAGCTTCATTATAAGTATGATATCCCATTGTGACTAGATTCAATGTCCACACATATCTGAGGTTGTTTTTTCCTGGGGAATCAGTAACAAATGTTATGGAATTAATAGGAAGGCATCCTGGTAGGGGCTGTCCTGTGGTAACAAAACATAAAGGGACATCATCTGAAAATCCTTCAAAGGTTAAATTATAAGTAGTCTTATGTGGAATGAAAGAATTGGGAGTTCCTCCCATTAGATCCGTATTATTAGTATATACTTTTAAGTTTTTTTCTCCCCGTGCAGTAAGATGCAATAGGGGAGGATCAGGAATGTAAGCCCAATAAGAATCGTCAGCTGAAACATGAGATACCTGACAGGCAAGCAATGCTAACATTACTAGTAACAAAGCAGTTGGAGTCTTAGGCTCTCTATTCAGGGAAACTGTTATAGCCCATAAATAACCTATGCGCCGCCATCCTGTTCTGTATGTGCCATTTTATGTTTGAGCCTCCCGCCCCCTTGGATAACTGTCCTTCCCTTAGCTTAAGTTCCTGTTTCCTAAGAATAATGTCCTCTAGGCTTCTGTGTCCCATAGATGATGCTGAAGACCCTCCCACCAACAAGCTGATAAAACCCTTCCCTTTACGCTGTGCAGCGCGCAGTCTCCAGATTGATCTGAAGGGACTGCGTCGCCAGGCCTGGCAATAAACTTTTCTGCTCCGAGAGATTTCCAAGCGTCCTGTGAGTTTTTGTTCTACCTGGGGCCGACTATATCATTTGGGGCGCCTGTCCAGGATGGGCAAATAGCCCCCCCAACTCAGATTCACGGACACATCTTTTGAGTGAGTATCAATTTTGTTTTTGGAGGCTTCTTTGGTGGCGCCACAGTTTGAAACTTGAGCTTAGGAGGGGACGCCCTCATTCTGGGGGTGAGCAACGGGAGGAAATCAAATTGGTTTATTTCTTTTGGTTGTCAGGCCATTTGCAATCTGTTGACCACCCCTAGCTTGCTCCACTCGGTAGTCGGTAGTAGCCTCTCTAAATTTGGATAAGATTGTTTGGAGCGCGTGTTGATTTTTCATTTCGGCTGCAGCCCAATTTTGATAGTCTCTGTGTGTTTATCTCGTTTGTCTTAATTGTTTAACTTGATAGTGCCCTGCGTTTTCCCTGATCAAATTTCCTTCCAGGTGACCATGGGACAGTCCAGCTCCAGTGAGGTTTCAACACCCCTTAATCTTGTCCTTGACCATTTCAAGGAATTTAAGAGATGAGCCGTGGGCTACAGGGAACCCGTTTATAAAGGGAGACTAATGATTTTTGTCACGCAGGAATGGCCGACTGGAACAAAGGGAGTATGGCCTCCTTCCAGGTCCTTCGACATGGTCGTGGCACAAGCAGTCCACCGATATGTCTTTGGACCTCCCTCTCATCCTGATCAGTGTAATAGGCCAGCTGAAAGCCTGTAAAACATAAGACTATGTTCACCCATGACTCAGTACCCCTTAACCCCCTGCGATGTTCTTAAAGTGCTGATATTAACTGACTGTCTGCCAGGATGTGCTGTTCCTGTTTCTTCTAAAAGATAACATATGGTGACATATCGGCCTCCCTGCAAAATGACGTCACCTAGCAAGTTGACACAAATTCCAGTAAAGTAAAAGGTTCGGTGTCAGATCATTACATCTGGAGGTTCCACCAAGATGGAACTGGGCCAACCTTCGCAGCTGCAAGCATGATCAGAGGGAGCCCCAAGAAGATGTGCCTCGCCCTCAATCCATCCCTGTGCCTCCAAAGGGAAAAATTCTTAATCTGCACCTTTGAGCCGTTTGCTTCGAGCCATTTGTTTGCTTCTTGCCGGTAAGATTTGATTCTGTTTTGTCTGGGGCGCCCCTATTTGGACTCCACGGCTGGCAGAGGTGCCACTTATGCTGCAGAGATTTGTTTTCACTTTTGCCTTGGAATTTTGAGATTTACTTTCATTTTGTCTTAGTCTGTGTTCATTTGTTGTGTTCAGTGTTGTGTGTCATGGGTCAAGGTGCTTCTGCTTTGCTTACACCACTTCAATGTGTTCTTAACCATTTCAGTGAAAAGGATATAGAAAACAAGTTTAGCTTCTGTGCCCCAAAAATGCAGCCCCTCTTCTAAGGCCTTCTCTCGTTCCCATGGCCCCTGGCACCAATCGGGCTCTGACTCCCCATCTCTCTGCTTCCTCCCCCCTTAGCCTTCTCTTGATTCTGCCTCCGCAGCCGCCACCACCACCCTTTAGGACTCTGCCTCTTCCTCCTCTGACCCGCCACCTCCTGCGCTTTCTTGCCTCTCGGTGGGACTCAGATAGTTAGCATGTTTTTGTTCATGTTCCCTTTTTAGTCTTGGATTTGTTTGTCTGAAAACATCAATGCTCCCCCCGCAAGGATCCTCAGTGTTTCCCCACTCTCCTAGAGTCTGTCCTTGCTATCCATCATCCTGCTTGGGACAATTGCCAGCAACTCATACAGGTCCTGTTCACTGCTGAAGAGTGTGATTGCATCTGTCAGGTGGGCCCAAAACGCCGCTGCACCCCGATGGTCAGTCTTCCAGTGACCCCCAGCAGATTGAACAGTGTTTCCCCTCAGTCCACCCTGACTGGAATCCCAACGCCGCCACTGCAGGTAAGGAGGCTTTCAAACAGTATCACCAGACTCTGCTCACTGCCTTAAAGTTACTGAGATTAGTTAAGGACCTGATAAATCACCATCGGCATTTTTAGAGTGCCTCCAGGAGGCCTACCAGATTTATATGCCTATTGATCCAAAGGCACTTGAGAACAGATGAGCTCTTAATATAGCCTTTGTTACCCAGTCGCCCCTGATATTAAAAAAGGTTACAAAAGTTAGAGGACTTTGAGGGAAAGACTCTGTCCAAAGTGGTTAAAACTGCTCAAAAGATTTTAGCAACCGAGAAGACCCCAGAGAACTAAACAAAAGATGTCAAGAGTTCTGCTAGCCATCACTTCCGAATCAAATCAGACAGTAAGCCAAGGCCAATGACATATTGTAAAGAGTTAGGTCACTACACTCCAGTCTTGTTAGTACAAGATAATGACTGAGACTGTCAGGGCTCCCTTGGCCCCCAGGAGCCCTGGGTAACCCTCACTGTGGGGGGGCCAACCAATGAAGTTTCTGGTGGATTCAGTGCTGGATCTCAAAGATGCCTTCTTTAGTCTGCCACTGGCTCCGGGTTCAAAAATGCACCCACCTGATTTGATAAAACACTCCATTGAGACCTCCTCTGAGCACCCACAGGTGACAGATGCCATGCTCTTTGTGGATGGAAGCAGTTACCTGCATGAAGGAGTCCATGTGTCTGATGCTGCTGTCACCACCGAGACTGAGGTAAACTGGGCTGCTCCGTTGGGCCCACACATCTGCCCAATGTGCTGAACTAATAGCATTAACTCAGGCACTCCACTGGGCTACAGACAAAGCTGTCAACATGTATACAGATAGCAGATATGCCTTTGCCACTGTCCATGTCTGGAAGCCAAAAAGGGTGGTGATTATTCACCTCAAGGCTCACCAGAAAGATGATAGCCCTGTTTCCAGAGGTAACCATCTGGTCAACAAGACAGCCAAGGTGGTAATAAAATCAGTGGGGACCCCCTTAATGGCCCCCATAGCCTTGACTATGCCTAAACTGCCTACTCAGAGTCAGATCTAAAGTTGGCAGCTACCCTAGAGACTCATTTTGCCACAATGAGATGGTGCTCACTCCCAGATGGTCGAATTGTAATTCCTGAAGCTTTGAGGACTAAAATAATTCAAGATGTCTGCCAAGCCACCCATCTAGGAGGAACCAAATTGACAGAACTGCTCCGTCAGACTTATTTCATCCCAAATTTAACATCCAAGGCTAAGGATATAAGTCAACGGTGTGTACAGTGCACCCAGGTACATCCAAAGGCCAAACCTGTTCCAGAACCGCCTCACAACGACAATGAGGGTCACACCCAGGAGAACATTGGGAAGTCAATTTCACTAAAATGAGTCCTGGATGCAACAGCTATAAGTATCTTTTGGTTTTTGTAGATACTTTCACTAGGTAGCCTAAAGCCTTCTCCACAGAATCAGAGTCTGCCTTAATAGTAGTGCAAAAACTGCTACATGAACTAGTACCCTAATTTGGTTTGCCACAAATAATGGGGTCTGACAATGGTCCAGCTTTTATAGCGCAAGTCACCCAAAATTTAGCTAAGTGTTTACAGGTTGATTGGAAACTACGTTGTGCCTACTGGCCACAGAGCTCCAGCCAAGTAAAATGCATAAATTAGACCATCAAGGAGACTGGTGAAAACTGGGTAAGTCTCCTTCCTTTTGTCTTTTTGTGAGCCCGATGTACATGACCAAAGTCCCTACAGGCACTTCAACCCATCTTCCAAGAAGCTCACCCCCTGTTCAAAGCCCACTTCTGGGCCTGACAACCTCATCTGACTCAACTCGCTCCTGATCCTGCCGGAACAGCCTGAAGCACCACCAAATTAAATCACTGTGCTTATCATCAAATCGGAATGTTGATTCTTTCTCCCCCTGCCTTTTTGGGGAGAGTACAGAAAGATTAACTTAAGACTATAAATAAACATCAAGACTGAAGACAATACAAATCAAAGACTACTAGAACTCTCTATTGGGCCAAGACAGTGGTTGCACAAGTTTCTATGATGGCCATTTGTTGCTTTTGAGAATGATATGACGCTATGACCAGTGAAGGAAAAGAGAAAGTGCTGATGGAGATAGAGTAAGTAAAAAAGCCTGCTGATCAGTGAGGAGGGATTCTGTATAATGAAAGCCAGAGCAAGGAAGCCTCTCAAAAGGCATTACAGAGAGCAAAGTAAGTGTGTTCTGAACTTAAGACAATGTGAATGTACTTGACAGACTTGGTTTTGAGAGTGTAGCCACATAGACTTGTGCACGAAAGTGACCTACTCTAAATATTCAGTGAGAGCTTCAGTTTCCAGGGTCTTTGTGATTTCCTATCATACTACACTTTCTAAATCAGCTATACAGTATTGGGAAACTGGCCAAAGCTTTCTTGCAAAGCTTGCCACTTCATATGGGAAAGATAAATTATAACATGAAAATCTGTTTTGTTAAAAGCTATACTTTTTGCCACTGCTATGTTTGGTTGTCCCCATATCTTAACTAATCATGTTGCTTCTATACTAATCAGTCTGGGGTAATCAAAGGTCATCTAAGCAAACTAAAAAAAATGGCTTCAAGAGCAGGAGAAAAAAATTAAAACAAAACTGGTTTGAGTCTCTGTTCAGTACCTCCCCTTGGTTAACTACTTTGTTATCTACTTTAATTAGACTCCCTAGCTAAAGTAGTCCTCCAAAATAAAAGAGGATTAGACCTCCTAACAGCAGAACAGGGAGGGATCTGTTTGGCGTTACAGGAACGCTGCTGTTTCTATGCAAACAAATCTGGCATTGTTCGAGATAAGATCAAAAAACTACAGAAAGACCTGGTTAAAAAAAAAGTTATTTAAAAACCCACTTTAGAGTGCCTAAAATGAGATTCTGCCCTATCTTCTCCCTTTGCTCAGACCTCTGCTGGGACTGTTGATTTTAGTCTCACTAGGGCCTTGCATTATCAACTGATTGCTTAATTATGTAAATCACCAGCTCCAGGCTGTAAAACTCATGATGCTCCATTCTCAAGGATATCAGCTTATACCCCGAGAACCCCAATAACGGTCCAAAGATTTGGACCCAAGTCACAACATCAGTGGGGAATGTTATAGTCCATAAATAACCTATGAGCCACCATCCTGTTCTGTATGCGCCATTTTATGTTTGAGCCTCCCATCCCCTCAGATAACTGTCCTTCCCTTACCTTAAGTTCCTGTTTCCTAAGAATAACGTCCTCTAGGCTTCTGTCTCCCATAGATGACGCTCTAGACCCTCCCACCAACAAGCTGATAAAACCCTTCTCCTTACGCTGTGTGGCGTGCAGTCTCCAGATCAATCTGAAGGGACTGCATTGCCAGGCCTGGGAATAAACTTTTCTGCTCCAAGAGATTTCCAAGCGTCCTGTGAGTTTTTGTTCTACCTGGGGCTGACTATATCAATTATAACAGAAACATTAAATATGCTGGAAGATAAAGTAGGGAAGACTCTTGAAGACATTGGTGTAGGCAAAGACTTTATGAATAAAAGCCTGACTCCACAGGAATTAACGCAAAGAATTAACAAATGGGATTTCATCATATTGAAAAGTTTTTGTACAGTTTTTGTACAGCAAGAGAAACCACCAACAGTGTGAGGA
Source organism: Dasyprocta punctata (assembly GCA_004363535.1). Classification (NCBI taxonomy): domain Eukaryota; kingdom Metazoa; phylum Chordata; class Mammalia; order Rodentia; family Dasyproctidae; genus Dasyprocta; species Dasyprocta punctata. The sequence goes on from RJWM01013409.1 coordinate 6,990, forward strand.
GACTACCCACAATCTGGGAGAAATTGTTTGCCAGCTGTCCTTCAGATCAAGGATTAATATCGAAAACATATAAAGAACTTAAAAGAAATCAGCCCTCCAAGATTTAAAGACCCAATTCAAAAACGGGCATCTGAGATGAACACACACACTTCTCAGATGAAGAAGTACAAACAGCAAATAAATACGTAAAAAAATGTTCAACAGCACTGGCCATTCGAGAGATGCAAATGAAAGTACCACTCAGATTCCACCTCACCCCAGAAAGAATGGCTAGTATTATGAAGACAACTAAGGATAAATGCTGGAGGGGCTGCGGGCAAAAAGGAACCCTTCTCCACTGTTGGTGGGAATGCAGGCTGGTGCAACCTCTGTGGAAGTCAGTGTGGAGATTCCTCAAAAAGCTAGGATTGGAGGTCCCATTTGATCCAGCTATTCCCCTTCTGGGTATCTTCCCGAAAGAACTAAAAATATCTCATCACAGTGATATACGTTGATCGGTGTTCATCGCTGCCCAATTCATAATTGCTAGATCGTGGAAGCAGTCTCAATGCCCCTCGACTGAGGAATGGATAAAAAAAATTGTGGTATTTCTTACTAATGGAATACTACTCAGCTGTAAAGAACAGCAAACTAGACATTTTTGCCCTCAAATGGATGAGTGCTGAGGATATGCTTCTCAGAGAACTGAATAAGTCACATATACGTGACTATGGTATTGTGGCACTGGTTTGAAGAACTTAAAACCTATGTATATATAAAAAATTACTTGGGTCTGTTAGAGAAAAAGGAAATGAGAACGTTTAATATTTAATATTTGGATCCAGTTTTGCTTTTCGAATTTCATTTTATTCTCTGCTTGAAAAAAATAGGCCTTGAAATCTTTTTTTAAAAAATGAATTGTTTTTCTTTGTGGACGAAGTTTTAGTTTTTCCTGGCGCTTTCAAAATTTTCTCCTTAAACATAAGTTTGTATATGTGTATGCATAGGATGGCTAAAATGATTATACTTTTAAATGTATTAGTTATTGAAAAGGAACAGTTGATACATGTTTACATTAATTTTGCATGTCTATATCTGTTAATCTAAACAACTCTTTTGAAGGTAGCCATATGCAATATTGCAACCACTGTCAAATTCCTACCATTTGGCTTTGTAAACCTATAATACTACTCTTTTGGATTTGTAAAAAAATAAATAAGTAAAAATAAAAAGATTTGATTTTCTTTTCTTTCCCTCTCTCCCTCTCTTTATTCTTTGTTTGTTTTCTATGACAGCTGTTTGGTCTTTCTATGACATGAGAGAGACAGAGAGAACAGGAGGAAAGGAAAAAGGCCTTTATTGAGGGCAGGGAAGGGCTGCTGAAGAGAGACAAGCACCCTTTGGAAACTGTGGGGCAAACCGCGGACTTTATTTGGAATTTGACAGGGGGCGGAGCTAACGAGGTGGGCCGAATGCTGGATTGACAGCTGATTGAAGGAGCCTTTGTGTGTGTGCTTGAAAAGTGGGAGGTTTGACCTGTGGGTTCTGGAGAAGCGCAGTGGGCGCTGTCCAGCGCCAAGGGGAACCTGCAGGCGGGGAAGCCTGTGGGCAGTGCTCAGGATGGAAGCCAGGGCTCAGTGAATACAGGTGAGTACTGTGTCACCAAGCTGCCGCTGCAGCCCACTGTGGGTTTTATTTGGACGGGATTGGGCACGCACGTTAAGGGTGGTACAGCCATAGGTTGTTTTACCAGTTTTCAGATAGAGTCTTGCTAAGTTGCTAGGCTCGAACTGGCGATCCTCCTGCCTCGGCCTCCTGAGTAGCTAGGATGTCGGCGTCAGAAGCTTTGAGGCTCTCCCCATAGATTTCCCTGCACCTCGGTGAGTGGAGCCGCCCGCTGTGTGGGCTGCCCGTGCGCCTGCCTTTACACCTGCGTCCACAGGAGCAGGCGGGCAGGGGTCTGTCTGGGGACCGCTGGTCTCCGTGCAGCAAGTACAGCAAGCAGGTGGCACCCTCCAGCCATCGGGTGACTGTGGCCTGGCTTCCCTGGGAGGAAGCTTCTGAGGCCCGCAGTGGCCCGGGTCAGTGCCCCACCCCAGAACTCTCGGGGAGGGGCAGGGCGTGCAGAGGGCAGGAGAGGATGTGTTATTTACCCTGTCTCTCTTAAAAGACAAAACATAGTAGTATGTCGGCCTCTCTGCACGGAGGTTCCCAGGCAGCCCCAGCCAGCTGGTCATTATTATTATCATTAAAGGCTCTCAAATTTCTACTCTGGCCTTGGCCTCCTCGGTCTGAGTCCGTATCAGACCACTACCCCATTAATTGTAGAAAAACATTTTATTAACTATCCCTTTGTTCTTAGGGAGCCTGCACTCTGTTTACTGATTTTGTGCATGGGAAAGAAAGAAGAGAAATTTCCCAAACTGGATCAGAGCACAAGTGAACACAATAGTTCCCAAGAAGCATTAACCCATTCCCACAAAGCCAATTTTTATGCTGCGGCCTTTTCTTGGAAGATGTGCTCCTTCCATGTTTGGACCTTGTCAACAGAACATGGGTCTATTTTCTTCCATGTTTGGACCTTGTCAGCAGAACGTGACTAAAAAAGGAGGCAGCAGGTCAGGGCCCTGGGGTGCTGGGATCCACCAGCCCCACAGCCACGGAAGGTCCCGGAAGCACCTCAGAGGGGCTGGGAAGGGCGCCCGCGCGGCAGGGGATGGACCGGTCAGGTCCCAAGCATCCCTTGTGAACAGCAGCCGAGGACAAGTGTGCCAGGGTCCCCGTGGGAGTAGCTGCTACGGGGTGTCCCAGAGATCAGGACAGCGATGTGGCCGCTCCAGCCCAAAGAACTGTGTCATGAGTCGCGGGCCTGGGGACAAGCTCCATCCCCGGAGCCAGCAGGAGCTTGGGGTGGCTGTGCTGCCAGACCCCACTTGGAGCCGCGTTGTGGACCCTCTCATCCCTGCCATGCCCGGGGCTCCATGTGGGGAAGCCAGGGCCAGTGTCCACGGACGGGGCACTCGGTTCTGTCCCTCTGGTTGGGGTGCCTGCCTGCAGGGCTCCCTCGAGGTGACAGGGTGACATCACTGTCTGCAGGTGGCCAACATGAGCACCAAGGACGACACGTGCAAGGACGTGCAGAAGTACTGGCCCCGCTACTCAGAGGGGGACTGGCAGCTGCTGAGGCACATGCTCCTGTGGTAAGGCTGCCCCCGGCTGTCCCCACAGCCTGCACCCTTGGGCCTGAGCACAGCCCCTCCAGCCGTCTCCAGTGGGACCTGGGCTGGGCGGCTCAGGCCTCTTTGGTTCTCAGCCTGTGGCCTCGGGACAGAGGGTGTGGCGTGCTCAGTCCTGGGCGCCAGGAGGCAGGCAGGGACGCGGTTGTGATGAGCCCCAGCCCAGTGGTGCAGCCCAGGCACTGGGCCGGCTCCCTGAGCGCTGCGTGGGTCACAGGACCTGATGCCTGGGCGGAAGCCGCCCACTGTCTGGAGGCCGAGTTCTCCCCAGGAGACCGACGGCGCCCTGGTGCCTGCAGCCCCATGCTCAGTCCCCGTCTCCACCCGAGGAAGCTGTGGGGAGCTCCCAGCGAGTGCGACACGGGCTCCGGGCGTTCCTGTGGTCACAGGCGTGGCCTGGGCAGGTCAAGAGCTTGTCCACCCCGGCACCCGTCTCTGGGCCTCTGTCCCCGCAGTGGGTTTCTCGGGTGCCCCAAGTCCCCTGCCCACACCCCTAAGCTGCTTCCTCCCTGCTGAGGCCTCATCCCCTGGGCCTGTAACCTGCTCCTCGCTGGGACTGGGCCTCGGACCCGGAACTGACCCACTGAGCTATGTTCCCAACCCCTTACTTCTTGGGAGGCAAGGTCTCACTACATAGTTCAGGCAGGCCTTGAACTCACTCTGTACCTCAGGCCCATCTTGAACCCGCAGAGATCCTGTCTCAGCCTCCTGAGTGCTGGGATGACAGGCGTGTGGCACCATGTCTGGGTGTTTATTTTTCATTTTGAGATGGGGGTCTTGTTAAGTTACCCAGGTGGACCTTGGGCTTGTGAGCCTCCTGCCCCAGCCTCCCAGAGTGCATGGATCAGTACCCAGCTCTGTCTGGTCCAACCTCGTGGTCACGGGGCACCTCGGCCTGTGGGCCGGGAACTGCGCAGTCCCCTGCCACCCAGCTGAGGCTCCCGGGCCATGCGGCATCTGTGTGCTCCTGCCTCTGTTACCCTCCTCTTCTCTGCGGAAAACCCCTCCGGGAGGTTTGCGCTTGTCTTAGTTACTTTTTACTCCTTGCCGAGACAAAACACCTGACACCCAAAATTAGGGAAGGAAAGGTTTATTTAGCTTACAGTTTTTGGAGGTTTCAGTCCACAATCAGCTGGCTCCAAAGGCAGGGTGGCATGGCACTGGGCAACACTTCAAGGCAGCAGCCGAGCAAAAGCAGCCAGAGTAAAAGGGGGGACCAAGAGCAAGCCTCTTCTTCTCCCTTATATTGTACACAGGACACTCCCCCAGGGTGGGTGTAGCTTCACAAACATCCTTGCCTTCCTTTGCACAGGATGAGGATGTTTACAAAGTAAGACCCCTGGCTCCCTGCTGAGTCTCTCAGTTAAACTTCTGACCTTCTCAAATTGACATAATGGCCAGGTAACTGCTTGTGCTCTACACCCCAGGATGTAGAGCTGCTACCTTACTTAAGCTCCTAGGCTTCAAGTTGACACAATGTATAAACCATAACAGCACTCCAGCCCCGTCTGCCTCTGCGACCCCTCCTGGGTCCTGCCCTCACCCTCCCACAGCGTCCCCTTCCAGTTTCCTGGTGGTGGTGATGTTTCTGACCCTGCCTGAGGACGATCTGAGGTACGCGGGTCTCCATGCGCGGCAGTCAGGCATGAAGGGTCTCCAGGTGCCTGGGTTGTGGCGTGGCGATCCGATCCCTGAGGGATGCGGGTTCCTGCCTCTGCCCCGAAGCTGGGCCCGGGCCGGCTCCGTGGTGACAGATAGGCAGGACCTAGGCCGTGTGGCACCAGCGTGGCACGGTCCCTAGGGGGCCAGGCTGGAAGAGAGATGCTGAGCGCGGCTCCCAATCTGTTGGGAGCCATTAAAGCTGGAAAATGACCCACACGTGATCTTACCAAAGTAACAAAGAGCAGCTGTGTCAACCACCTGAAAACGCTGCTACCACCCAGAAACCCGGCAGGCTCCTAAACAACCCAGGCCTGGGGTGCTAGGCAGAGGGGCTGAAACTGACGTCATCCTGCCCGGTATAAACACCCAGGTAAGGCCTTCAGGAGCTCCCCCTCCCCACACAGCTCGGGAAGCAGGGAAGCAGTGACCTCCGAGGCAGACCCCTCTCCGGCCCCTGGGCACACCCGTGTGGCCAGCGCAGGCCCCACAGGTCCCTGGGCCATGGCCGCTGGGCCTGGGGCCCACCTGCTGCCACCAGCACCTGGCTCCCATCCCATCCCCGACCCATGCCCTGTTCCTCCGCAGAAGCGGCCGCAGCACCCTGACTTCATCGACCTCCTGATCCACAAGAAACCCAGGGTTTCGCACTTAGCCCAGAGAGCCCAGCCCGACCTCCACGGGAAGCTGAGCATGCTCAACGACCAGGATGCCCTGTGGGCCGTGACCATGCTGCTGCCCAACAGCCCCCTGACCCCGAGTTGGAGCCCCCATGTGCCCATGACCTGCTGGCCAGGGTCAGCTATGATCTGGGCCGCAGTGGAGAGGACTGCACACTCGGGTAGCCTGTCTTCACGCCCCTCGGCCTCCCCTCACCCATGGACTGTGCCCGGCCCGACGGGCCAAAAGGCAGCCCTGAATGCAGCTGGCCCAGGAAGAAGTCCAAGAAGGACAGGAGGGCGGAGGACAGGCCCCACACCCCACTGCCCTGCCCTGAGTCCGGAGCCCATGGAGATCCACCCAGTGCCCCATGTAGGTGCTAGGCAGTGCGGGGAGCAGGGTGCAGGCGTCTCCCCAGCCTGAGGCAGGGTGCCGGGAAGGACGGTGTGTGGAGGGGGGTCGGGGACACTGGTGCCCTGCTCCCAGGAGACCGAGGCAGGAGGGTAGCATGGATCCCGATCTGGGCTCCTCAGGGAGGCCAGGGCCAGCCCAGGACCCAGGGTCAGGAAGGAGCAGCACCAGGTTGCTGGGCATCCCAAAAATGGGGGCCACCCTCCCTTCCCCTGCCCCCTTCATGCCAGACTTGCTGGGCGCTACGACAGCCAGGGGGACCAGGGTCACCCCGGGTCCCAGCACTAACCCAGATGGGAGGCGGGCTGAGGGGACGGCTGGGAAAGGCACGAACGGGGGAAGCTCCAGAGCGGCCCCTTGGTCGGGACTCGGGCCTCAGGTTCCCTGTTTGCCCAGCTGGTGAAACCTCGAGGGACGGTGAGGTGCTGGCGATGGCCTGGCTCACGGTGTCCCTGGCATGGGGCGCATGGTCTCCAGGCAGGGTCTGTGTGGCCGGGATGATGGCCCTGTGATGATGGCTCAGAGTCCCATGTGGCTGGGGTGGGGTCGGAGCTCCGGGCACTCAGGTGGGGTCCACGCGCCAGGCTGTTCTGAGCGCGCATCCCCTCGCCGCAGTCCCAGGCTGGCCCCAAGTGTAGAGCTCTGGCGCAGGTCGCCACAGCTGCCCGTCCGCTGACCTCTTCCCTCGCAGGGCTCTCGTTCCCCCTGGCGGTGGCACCTGCTTGGCCCTCTTCTGACCCGCATCCGCTGGGGGCCCCACCTGGGGAGGACCGGGCTCCACAGCAGGGCCGGGCTGTAGGCCTGAGCCCTCTGCGCGTGCCCGAATCATGCATCTGGAAGTGCGCGGAGGCGCCCGTCTGGGACCCAGGCACCCTGTGAGGCTGAGGCAGGAGGGTCAGAAGTTCAAGCCCAGGCTAGGCAGCTCAGACCCTGACTCAGAATAAAATACTGAGAAGGGCTGTGGGCGGGGCTGGGTGCAGAGGCCCCCAGGTTCTGTCTCCAGGACCGCAGGAGATACCAGCTCCTCCAGGCAGGGCCCGGGGCCAGGCTGGCCAGGCCTCTGTCCTCCTCCTCACGTCATCTGGGCCACAGTGGTCTGGAGGAAGAGGAGAGAAGCATAGCACCCTCTGCCGGAAGTTGTGCCCACACCTGGGCGGGTGCCAGCTGGGAGGGCTGGGCAGAGACCCGCAGGGTTGTGGGACCCAGGCAGGGTCCTTGTCTGCCAGCTTGAGCCCATCCCAGGCCCCAGGCAGTGGTGAGGTGCCCCAGGGAGGCGGTGGGGTACCGCAGGGCTCTGAGGCCCCCCCACCCCCAAGACACCGACCTGAGACCCTGGGCCGGGCTCTGCAGGTGGGAGCCAGTCCTCAGCAGGTGGCAGGAGGAGGGGACAGGAGGGACCAGGGCGGGGACGTACATGCTAAGCAGGCTCCAGGCCTCCTTGGGGCCCGGCGCCCTGGACCTTGGTCTCCACTGACCAAGACTTCACCTGCTGGCTCACTGAGGCTGGGTCAGAATCGGGGTCCTCTTGGGGCTTCTTGACCCCAAGCCTGTGCCCCAGCGGCAGGCCTGGGCCTCAGCCTGTGCAGCCCACGCCCCCCGCACCTGCTCTTGCCCTGGACACCGCTGCCCCGCCTCTCCTCCCTTGCCCTCTTGCCCTCCCCTCCCCCCGTTCCCCTCCCTCCTCACTCTCCTGCTTGCAGCTGGGGGAAAAGAGCCAGGGCCTCGCTCCTGGAGCCACCCCCACAGGCCACGTTCCTGCCGTGGCCTGGGCCGGGCTGGCGGCCGTGACACCCTCGAACTGGGTTCCACCAACCCTCCGGCCTCGACCCATCGCTGGGATGGACCAGGGTAGCCATAGCCCGGCGCATGCGCACCTCATACTCTTCCGAGCCCTCCTCCAGCTGCCGCAGCTGCGCATCTGGCTCCATGAAGCGCCCCGTGATCTGCTGGATGCGCGCGTACAATTCGCAGTACTCGCCATAGTTGGCCTCGAAGTCGTTCTTGTAGCTCTGGCGCTGCTCGGGGGAGGAGATGGCCACGTAGTTGCTGCGGGGAGAGGGGCGTCAGGCTGGGCGGGTGACCTTGGCGGGGTGGGGCGCCAGGACCCCCGCGGGCCCTGGACTCACAGCAGGTAGTCGGGCGTCTCCGACGTGGACGTGGGCACGCTGGCGCCGGCGCCGCAGGCTCCGTGCAGGTCTGTAAGAGCCACGGCAGACTCAGTCCCCGCGGGGCTCCTGCCGGCTGCCCACCCGACCGGGCTGCGTGCACCCGCCCAGCACAGACGGATGGAGCCTCGCTGCCCGGCCTGGCCGGTCCCACCCCTCGGCCTCTGCTGCAAGGCCGTCCACGCTCGGGAACAGTCCGTGCCCGGGTTGGAGGCCCCGCACCCAGCCCCGGCCTCTGGACGTGGGGAGGAGGACAGAGGCCTGGCCGGCCTGGCCCGGGCCCTGCCTGGAGGAGCTGGTCTCTCCTGCGGTCCTGGAGACAGAACCTGGGGGCCTCTGCACCCAGCCCCGCCCACAGCCCTTCTTAGTATTTTATTCTGAGTCAGGGTCTGAGCTGCCTAGCCTGGGCTTGAACTTCTGACCCTCCTGCCTCAGCCTCACAGGGTGCCTGGGTCCCAGACGGGCGCCTCCGCGCACTTCCAGATGCAGGATTGGGGCAGGCTCAGCGGGGCTCAGGCCTACAGCCCGGCCCCGCCGTGGAGCCCCATCCTCCCCAGGCGGGGCCCCCAGCGGATGCGGGTCAGAAGAGGGCCAAGCAGGCGCCACCGCCAGGGGGAACGAGAGCCCTGCGAGGGAAGAGGTCAGCGGACGGGCAGCTGTGGCCGACCCGCGCCCGAGCTCCACACTCGGGGCCAGCCTGGGGCTGCGGCGAGGGGATGCGCTCTCAGAACAGCCTGGCGCGTGGACCCCACCTGAGTGCCCGGAGCTCCAACCCCACCCCAGCCACACGGGACTCTGAGTCATCACCTCCGGGCCATCATCTCGGCCGCACAGACCCTGCCTGGAGACCATGCGCCCCATGCCAGGGACACTGTGAGCCAGGCCATCGCCAGCACCTCACCGTCCCTCGAGGTTTCACCAGCTGGGCAAATGGGGAACCTGAGGCCCGAGTCCCGGCCAAGGGGCCGCTCAGGAGCCTCCCCCATTCGTGCCTGTCCCAGCCATCCCCTCGGCCCGCCTCCCATCTGGGTCAATGTGGAGACCCGGGGTGACCCTGGCCTCCCGGGCTGTCTTAGCGCCGGGCAAGTCTGGCGTGAAGGGGGCAGGGGGATGGGAGGGTGGCCCCCACTTCTGGGGAGCCCCACACCCTGGTGCTGCTCCTTCCTGGCCCTGGGTCCTGGGCTGGCCCTGGCCTCCCCAAGGAGCCCAGGTCGGGATCCATGCTACCCTCCTGCCTCGGTCTCCTGGGCACAGGCCACCAGTGTCCCTCACCCCCCTCCACACACCGTCCTTCCAGGCACCCCCACCTCAGGCTGGGGAGACGCCTGCACCCCGCTCCCCCCACTGCCTAGCACCTACGTGGGGCGCTGGGTGGATCTCCATGGGCTCTGGACTCCGGGCAGGGTGGTGGGGTGTGGGGCCTGTCCTCCGCCCCCTGTCCTTCTTTCTGGGCCAGCTGCATTTGGGGCTGCCTTTTGGCCCGTTGGGCCGGGCACAGTCCGTGGGTGCGGGCAGGCCGAGGGGCACGGTGGTGGCGAAGGCGGGTTCCCTGTGTGTGCAGCCCTCTCCACTGCGGCCCAGATCACAGCTAACCCTAGCCAGGGTGTCGTGGGCACGTGGGGGCTCCAGTCTCGGGGTCGGGGGGCTGTTGGGCAGCAGCATGGTCATGGCCCACAGGGCCTCCAGGCCGTTGGGCATGCTCAGCTTCCCATGGAGGGTGGGCTGGGCTCTCTGGGCGAAGTGCGAAACCCCGGGCTTCTTGTGGATCAGCAGGTCGATGAAGTCAGGGTGCTGCGGCCGCCTCTGCGGAGGAACAGGGGATATGTCGGGGGATGGGACGGGAGCCTGGGGCCGGTGATAGCAGGTGGGTCCCAGACCTGGCGGCCATGGCCCAGGGGCCTGTGGGGCCAGCACTGGCCACACGGGTGTGCCCGGGGGCGGGAGAGGGGGTCTGCCTCAGAGATCACTGCTTCCCTGCTTCCCGAGCTGTGTGGGGCCGGGGGGCTTGTACCTGGGTGTTTATATATACCAGGCGGGATGACGTCAGTTTCAGGCCCTCTGCCTAGCATCCCAGGCCTGGGTTGTTTAGGAGCCTGCTGGGTTTCTGGGTGGTAGCAGCGTGTTCAGGTGGTTGACGCAGCTGCTCTTTGTTACTTTGGTAAGATCACGTGTGGGTCATTTTCCAGCTTCAACGGCTCCCAACAGATTGGGAGCCACACTTAGCATATCTCCTCCAGCCTGGCCCCTTGGGGACAGTGCCACACTGGTGCCACACGGCCTAGGTCCTGCCTATCCATCACCACGGAGCCGGCCCAGGCGCAGCTTCCAGGCAGAGGCAGGAACCCACATCCCTCAGGGATCCATTTGCCGCACCTGGACAAGGTCACAACGTGACCCTTCATGCCCGGCCACCCCCGGAGCCAGAGGCTGCTGCTCGGAGACCCGCGTGACCTCAGATTGCCCTCAGGCAGGGTCAGAAACGTCACCACCGCCAGGAAACAAGAAGGGGACGCTGTGGGAGGGTGAGGGCAGGACCCAGGAGGGGGTCACAGAGGCAGACAGGGCTGGAGCGCAGACCTCCCCGAGGGGTTTTCCTCAGAGAAGAGGAGGGTAACAGAGGGAGGAGTGCACAGACGCCGCGCGGCCCAGAGCCTCAGCTGGGTGGCAGGGTGTTGGGAGCCGCTGAAGCTGGAAATTGACTTAGGGCATGATCCAGAGATGATCATTCCAGGAACAAAGAGAGCCTAGGCCAAGTCATGTGAAGATGCTACTTCAGCCTAGAGAATGCCTGGCTCCAAGGCAGTCTGAGAGGTGGGTTGCTAGGACAGCGGGGTGTCATGTGACATTAGGTTGCTAAAAGGTATAAACAAATGCCCCTGCATTGAGGGGCCAGTTCCTTTCCTCCCATCAGGAGGATAAGGGCTCCACCTTACTGGAGCTTTGTCTCTCTGTTTATTTTTTGCATCCTCTCAAGGTCCTTCACCCCAAGAACCTCAGGAGCCGCATGGGCTGCGGCATATGGTGCCAGAACATGGACGGGGTAAGAGATTGAGGGCGAGGGGACACTTCTCAATGTGCGTGCAACTAGTGGGAGAAGTGAATTGGTATAGGTCAATAGTCATCACTGGAGTGTATTGATATTGGCTTCATCAGGTGTAAAGCATGGAGCATAATTCCCTTCTTCTCTAGGGCCAGTTAAAAATGGGCCTGTGAGAAACCCCTTCCCTTTCTACACACACACACACACACAAATAGTATATTGATTCTATCAGCTGTCTAACTATGGGACAATCTTATTCAACAGAATCACCAATGTATACAGAACTGGTTGTTGTATGCTTGATCCCAGTATTTACATTCCTCCTGTGGATCTCAATTAGACAGGGTCTTAATAATGATAAGCTTCTTGAGACAACGACAATGGAATTGGCTCCAGGCACTGTTTTAGAATTGAGCCCTGAGCAGTAAAGAGACGATGGAATGACAGCCACCCCGATAACCTCGCCTGAGCCACAAGCAGCAACTCCTGCCCTTTTGGCTCAAACAAATTTTGCAACGTCACAGGTTGGAACTTCTGCCTTTCAGGGAGTAGAACCAGTTTCTCTGTCTCCCTTGCAACTGATGCTAAAGGAAGCCAGACAGGTGATGGAGTACATAGACAGTTTTCAGCATATCTACCCGGTTACTAAACTTCCAATCCCCAATAGTCGGAAACAGATTATAATCACTCAGGTCATCAGTTCACAGCCTAAAGGGAAGAGAAAAAACAAAGTCACTGGTTTTTGTTGTGGGGAGAGGGCGCATTTTGCCAAAAGTTGTGCTGCTGCACCTGTAGGGGCAACATGGCCACTCTCTGTCCCTTCAACAAAACCTTCACTAATCTGTCCAAAGTGTAGACAAAGGTATCGTTGGGCCACTCGATGTAAATTTAAAACTGATGTGGAAAGCCTACCTATTCCAGAAGAAGAAGTTTCAGCAGGGCCTGCAACTGCCCTGCCAAAGAGTAGGGGTGCTACAACCTAGCTTCCCTGAGATGGCACAGCCCTGCTTGGCCTGGCAGGTTCCTAGTGATTAGGGGGGTAATGTGGTCCTGATTTGTGGTTTGCTGATCTTTGTTCACAAAATACTCTCAAAAAAGACGATTTCAAATAACCAAGGCAATAACTAACCTGTAAAACTTCTAAAAATTCAACATTTGGCTTTCACAAGCTGATAATTGACTGACTCCGGCATATCATTGTCTCACTATGACTTTGTAGTGAGTCTTGATATCTGGTAGTGTAAATTCTTTTTTTTTTTTTTTTTTTTTTTTGCGGCACCGGGAATCGAGCTCACAACCTCGCGCCTGCCTGACAGGCACGTAAGCCGCTGAGCCAAACTGCCAGCCCTGGTTTTTTGAGGCAGGGTCGCACTGTGTAGCTCAGGCCAGCCTTGCGCTCGCGTTGTAGCCCAAGCCGGCCTCGAACTCACAACACTCCGCCTACCTCAGCCTCCCGAGTGCTGGGATTAAAGGCTTGCGCCACCACGCCCGGCTCTGGTAGTGTAAATTCTTAAGTGCCATTGTTTTTCAAAATTATTTGCTTCAGGGGTACTTGTTTCAAATTTGTGATTAATGGTAACTCTACGTTTATTTAGGTCTTTTTTGCTTTCTTAAGTCAATTTTAGCTTTCAATACAATGACACTACACTAAATTGCTAAATTTCTTCAGTTTGTTTCCAAAAAAAGGAATTGTAAATTTACATACTTTGGAGGAAATTAAAAAAAAACAGTTTAAAACAAGATTAGGTAAAAAACCAACACAACTCTAGCTGGACCTCTACAGATTTTAAAGGACTATTTAACAGGGAGATGAAATTCATAATTAAAGAAAAAAGCATTTAAAGGGCTCTTAGACACAGGAACAAATGCTTCAATTATTGCCCAGCGCCATTGACCTATGGCATGGCTTCTGGATGGGACAACTACAGGTGTGAGCAATGTTTCTCAACCTTGTAAAAGTGCTAAATTGATTTAACCTGGAGGGGCCTGGCCTGGCTTTCGAGGCGGGTCCTGTGCTACAGAGCTGAGGTTTGTAGTCCCGCCTCCTGTGTGCCCAGCAGCAAATTCCCCTGGGGCCTGCCAAGACTTTCAGTGGCTGCCCCACTGGCAGCACTGCAGCACTGGGCCCAGGCCAGAAGGCAGGACATGGCTCAGGAAAAGTGGGACAGGGCTCTAGTGCACCCAAGCCACCCCGGTTTTTCCCATCACCTACGCACATGCTTTATGCATCAAAGTTTTTTTTTTTTTTTTTTTTTGGTGGCACCGGGGATCGAACTCACAACCTTGCACCTGCCAGGGCAGGCGCTTAAGCCGCTGAGCCAAACTCCTGGCCCTGGTTTTTTGAGGCAGGGTCGCACTATGTAGCTCAGGCTGGCCTTGTGCTCGAGTTGTAGCCCAAGCCAGCCTCGAACTCACAACGCTCCGCCTACCTCAGCCTCCCGAATGCTGGGATTAAAGGCGTGCACCACCACGCCCGGCTTTATGCATCAAAGTTTACACTGCACTATTGCTTGCATCCTCAACAACAGTGGGACCTCCAGGTCAGAGCAAGAGCACAACCTGTATGTCTGGACAGCAAGAGACAGCCCAAAGTGCCTAAATACAAAATGCAGGGTTTCTTTTTTTTTCTATACCTTACCACAAAAATTCCTTACAATCTTCAGGTCTAAAAGTTAAATGTGCTCACAATTTAAATTTCAAAAAACAAAAGGGAGAGTTCACCTCATAATAGATTTCACTTGGCAGTATATACCATTTAAAATTTTAAAATTCTAATAAAGACTGTAGCAGGAAGATAATTCAATCAAATAAAGGCTAAAAAGAGTCCTTTAGAAAGTTCTTTATACTGGACAATCAAAGCACCCAGTCCAGTGCTAATTTGGGGTTGAGGGTATGCTTATGTTTTTCCAGGAAATGTTAAATGGCCTATCTGGGTGCCAGTGTGTGCTGTCTGGCTGTATCGTGGATCCAAACCCAGAGAAGGAGTTGATTCCACCTCTCAAGAAACAGATGCTCAGTCCTATGACAGGGACCACATCACAACTGATAGAGAAGGATGAAGCTAAAGCCAAACTTAATTGACCCAAGATGCTCAGAAGATGGTAAAAAACAGTAAAACCAGAAGTCTAAATAAATAAGAGTATATGCTAAGTCCTATAAAAAATTGTATATTAATTATAGATAAGATTTTGTCCTTTCCAAATTCTTTTATAAGAGATCTCTGCTAATTGACCTACAATAAATCTGACTAGTCTATTTATAATTACAAATTCTATAATTGTAAAAAATCAGCATAATTCAATTTGGCTAAAATATATTTGAGTGCACTCTGTGTAAGATGTTTGTCAGTCTGTCTGTGTACCTGTTTGTTTGTCTAGTCTGTTAAGGTGTTGTTGGGAGTCAGCTGGGCTAGTGATCTTTCACATCTGTGGAGCCAGAAGCACAAGTGCCCATACAGGAGTGCCCAAGTGGCACGGAGCACCTAGGAAATGCCCTGAGGGCATGGGGTGCTCAGGGTGACAGGTGTTCCAACCCCAAGGACATGGGGCATAAGAAGCGAGCTAGTTCAGCAAAGGGGCATGAAATAGCCCCCGGGGACTTAGTTCTTGAGGACACCAACAACTCTGTTTCTGTGTTCAAATCTGTACAGATCGTCTGTCCATGTTTGTCCATTTGTCCATTCTGTAAACAGCTGTTCCTTTTATTTTGAGCTCAATAATTTTCCTTTTCTTTTCTTTTCCTTTTTTTTCCTTTTTACATTTTTGGATCATTTAATCAGAGTTTAATTTGGATAAGAGACTTAAAAAGCATGCTTCCACCTGGCTTCCCAGTTAGTCCAAATGTTGCTAAAATTGGTTGTGTAAAAGTAATGTATATTGTTTATCACACCTTGAGAGTCTCTCCTTGTTCAAAAATAATACATTAAATGTTATAATTGGGTTTTTAATAAGTCATCAAAAATTATTAAGATGAGTAAACAAAATCCCTTGCGGAGAGATTGTTAGACAGGACTCCATTTGATAAATAAGAAAGCAGCTGCCTGGTAACATTTTTAACCAGTTCTTGTTTATTGATGGGAGGCCCCAATGATCTCCATAGCCTTAAGGGAGACACCCCAACTAAAGATATATAAAATATTATTGAAATATGTTCACATTGGTCATCACCAAATGAAATAATACAATAAGGTTTTTTGGTTTTAAAATGCCCATACAAAGGTTTCATATAGCTATGATAGATTTTATTAACCTCATGATGATATAGGAAAACGATCTCGGTGGGAGACTCCAAATGATATAGGAAAAATGATCTCAGACCTCCAAATGATGTGGGGGAATGAAACGCCCAACCTACTATACGTACGGCATGAGTTCGTGTTCTCTAAAATGGAAGAATGCATTTTAGGAACAACGGAGGGTAAGAGCAGAAGGTATTTATTGAGAGAAAGAAAGCTTTTGTCTGAGGGACAGAAGGGGGCCCGAGTGGGTTGCCAAAGATTCTGTTATATTTAGGGACTTTTATAGAGTAAAACCATGATGGGGAAAACTGGGAACTCACAAGGCAGAGGGGCATAAGGTGGGACATAACCATGGTTAACCAATAAGATTAATTGCTCAGGTAGAATTGATTAAATCAAGGACAAATGGGGAGGCGAGTCACGTAGTAAGCGAGGGATGCTTAACAATAATGATTCTTCCTATAAAAGGGTGGGATGCTGATTCCTGACTTCCTCAGGATGATATAGAACTATTTCAAATATCAGTCCTTAGCATATGGGTGTACTTGTTTTGCCTTTTGTCTTGATATCTGGCCTACAGCAAGAGGTGTGGGTCTCTTCCAAGGTCTCCAAGACCTCTGGTCCTCTGTGCCGGTTTTTTTTGAGGGCCTAGTCCTGTCTGACTGCCTACAATATTTCTGTCTAACTCAGTTGCCTGTAACATTCCCCCCTCTGAAGAAGTAACCCGAACTGCCGTGAGGGTCAATGGGCGATGACCGATCTGGCTTCTTCAGGCTGAAGGGGGTCATAGTTGTGGAACAGCAGTCAGGTACACCTCTGCAGAGGTTCTATCTAGAGTCCCTCGATAGACACCAGGCACTGTCATCTTGGGTAGGTGTACAGCTTTGAGTCTGGAGGAGACAAAGTTAAAGAAACAAGTATGCATGGGCCAAATAATCAACAAAATAATTATGACTATAGATAACAAGGATTTTTACCAAGAGGAGTTAGTAATGGTTTTTTATAAGGAGGGAAAAGATATAAGGTCCAGGCAATTTTAGTCTGTTGTCTAATATCTTGAACAGCTACTGACATATTGGTAGACGAATCAGGAATGTATACACAGCACTCAGTCTTTATAATTGTATAAGTTTTTCCCTGTGTTGCTGTTAGAATGTCTAATGTCATCTGATTTTGGAGCACAGCCTGTCTCATTAATTGTAATTTTTATTTAGGAGAAAGAGACCAGCAGTGGTGTCATTTAAGGCTCATCCAGTATAGTTAAGGCCTTGATATATATCACATAACACTCTGGACAAGATCTGGTGGAGCCCAGTAAAAATCTAAAAGGAATCTAGCATATTTGTTATTTTTATCTGTATGATATCTTGGCTTTTGGCACTTTTTAGGCAAGAACAAACTTTAATCAGAACACATAATCAAAGTTTGTATACAAAGGCATACATAAAGCATGAGCATTAGAGTTGACAGGTAAGTCTAAGAGCTGTTTCTAAGGAATAGCAACTGTAACCCATTGACACTTAGGTTCCTCTATTGATGGAGTCTGACATTGTCATAAATCCCTTTAGCTTTAGTTATAATTACCTGTAACTTTTGATAATGCAGGAGAACCAAATTAATACATTGACACGTGAAACTCTCTTAAGTTTATATATATGAATAACAATATGTATTATATTTGTAAAAACCAGTCTCAGTATCATTTTGATTAGTTGGCAATCTGGATATATATTACAGCATTTAGTTAGGATAAAATCTCTCCAGGATTGGAGTCAGGCTTTTAGGCATAACTAAAAGGAATGAAAGAGAAACTTATCCCAGTTACAGTCTAAGCAATCTATATTATGGTGACTATTGAGGTACAGTGAGTGTCTGGAAGGAAGACCAGAGTTGAGAAGGACAAAGAGACATGTGTCAATGTTCAGCAATCAGCTGGTTGATTTTTACCTCTCATCATGATTACTCAGGGCTCCTCCATGATGACAGGCAGAGATGACAGTCTGGCCAGAGAGAGAAGATGAGCGCCCCCTGAGGCCCTTTAGTCTTACTGGACCAGCTGATAGGATGGGTCTGAACTCTGGGGCCTGGGCCTCAAAGGGCAGTCCAACCTCTAGTGGTCACCTTTGCAGTTAAGGCATGTCTTGGGGGCCTCTTAGGCAGTCCCTCTTAAAGTGGCCTCGCTTGTGGCACTGACAGCAGGTCAGCATCTTTGTCGAACTCTTCTTGGAACCCAGAGAATCAGACTTAAGGTCTGTGTTTTTAAGGCCACAACAAAGGGCACAACTGTTTGGTCTCTTTGTTTTTTCTATTTGGTGTTTTTCCAGTCCTGATTATAGAATACTTAGGAGGCAGTTTTTACTAAAGAATCAAGTGAACTATCTGGAACAAAGGCTATCTTTTGTAACTCTTTTTAATATCTGGAGTTGACTGGGTGACAAACATGTCTTTAAGCAAAATCTGTTTATTGAATCAGGATCTATGGACATGTTTTATTAGCACCTCTAATAAATGATCTAAGAAGTCAGAGGGGTCTTTTTTCTTTAAAAATAGCCAACAATTTAGAATAACTAGAAGGCTTGGTTTTTGTCCTTTTTGGACCTTTAAGAATATATGTTTGAAAATGTTTCCTATTCCAATCACCCACTTGGTTGTTAGGACAGTAGTGGTCTTGGGTGGGAACTGCTTGTGCCCCAGTAGGAATTGGTAGTTCCCCTGGCTATCTTTTGGCCTTTTAAAATTAACAATATGATATTTATCTCCAAATGCTATAGCAGCTTGCACTGCTGCTTGTCTCTCACTAGAAGTCAACGTCTTGATTTATGAGTAACATTACATCTTTTTAATCTAGCTCATAGATCTGTGTAGGTCCTCTAAGGACCTCAATGTACTTATCAGGGTCATCTGAAAATTTTTAGAGGTCTAGTTTAATCTGTTTTAAGTCCCTGAGAGAAAAAGGCACCTGAATTCTGAAAGACCCAAATTGTCCAGGTACTTCCTGTAAAGGATCTAGCCCTTGAGAAGCTTGCATAAACTCAGCTGAGGATGGGTATGTTCTTGTAGAGATCTGAATTATAGCTGGTCTAGAAGCCTTATAGCTGGTCTAGAACTCAGCTGAGGATGAGTATGTTCTTATAGAGATCTGAATTATAGCTGGTTTAGAAGCCTTACAGCTGGTCCTTATTCTTAGGACTTAAAGGGCAAGTAGGGGGAAACTTAGGTTCAGTAATGGTGGGCGTAGATTTGATTAAGGCTGTTTTGTTCCCAGGTTTTAAAGGTTTAGGAGGAGCGATCTCAGGCTCCAGGGTAGTAAATGCCTTAAGGGCCTGAGGTGTAAGTTTTTTGTAGCTCACATTTACATTTAGAATATAAATAAGGAGTATTCCTCAATGTAAAGAAAGTCTGAACATAAGATAATTCTGACCATTTTTTCTCCTTTTCATAGTATGCCTCTAGTTGTAAAAGAATAGCACAGTCAATACTTCCCTCTGCATTTCATTTTGGCTCTAGAGGGTAGGTAGGCCACGCACACGTGCAGAGAAATACCAAACAGCTCTTTTTCAACATGGAAGGGTCTAACATCTTCCAGTGCTTAAGAATGCATTCCAAAGGAAGTAAGGGGCTTTGGCATTGAGTTGCCCCTCTCTGTAATGTAAAAAGCAACATGTAAGACTACGAAACCTTTCTTGTAGCGGGAATCGAACTCAGGAAATGGAAATCGAACTCAGGAAACTCCAAGCTATTGAGCTAGTGACATGGTTTATGCCAGGAATAAACGGAAACCGAACTCAGGAGACTCCGAGCTATTGAGCTAATGACATGGTTTGTACCGGGAATGGAACTCAGGAAACCACACTGAGCTACTGAGCTACCATTATGCAAAAAGGAGATACAGGCGTCCCTCGTATGCCTAATTGATAAAAACCCCTCAAGGTGTCCCTTGGGTTGACCCAGCTCCAGGGCCGGTGGAGGCCACAGGAGAGTGAAAGATAAATTCGGCCAGCCTATCCACCCTCGCACTGGCACGCAATCTTATCTTCCCCAGTAGTTCATGAACTTTGACCTTTGTTTTCTTATACGTTAATGTGACAGGACCGTTTAAAGGAAGCATAACTTAGTAATAAGCTACTGTCTTTGTTCATCAAGTGGGCATACACTGAAAAGGCAAGTTGCTAATTAGAGGCTTCCATAGGTAGAACAATTGACCGGGGGAGCTTTGCCCCGTGCACCAGGGCAAAGAAGCCTCCAGACATTTGTCTCTCATTTACTTATCTAGGTAACCTTCCCTGGTAACACAACAAGGCTATATTTTATTTAAATTTTGTACTTTTGAAGCTCACAGGTTAAACTGACTATCATTTAGCAATCACATTTTGTTACCAAAGGCGTGTCAGTCTTCTAGGCACCCAAAAAGGCTATTTACTCTTAATTAACATATGTAAGGCACAAATTTAAATCCTTCCCCTACTAGCTGCTGTGGAATGCAAACAATTTTTGTAAGCTACCTCAGTTTAATTTTTGAAGGGAGGGATAATCAAAATAATCTAAAAATCCACTGAAAGTCTTAGTGAAAGTACCCAGTCTTATCCCTTGAATGTCTTAGTGAGAGTGCCTAGTCTACTAGCAGAGAAATAAGGATGATAGATAAGTGGAGCTTTTCTGTGGTCATGAGCCAATGTCCACTGAGGAAATTTGGGTGTCCATCAGAGTTGCCCGGGCCTGGAACCCTCAGTTTTTATTAGCTCGGATAACCAGAGAGCAGTCTCCAAAAAGGAATCCAGCTGTCTGGTCAACATTCCATTGACTCCATTGGCCACTGGCTTCAATGGGGATTCACCAAACAGATGCTGGGGAAACCTGTCCTCTGCTTTGAAGATTGGCAGCTGTTATCTAAGAGTGATTAATTAGCTGGCAGAGTCACCACTACTGTCAAAGGTCTATAAGGGATAGTTAAAAGCTTGAGCAAGATCGTTACCTAGTGCTCCATAAATTTACAACAAAGGTTTTAAAGTCCACAACTAGAAAGGTTGGAAAACCTCCTTAATCTAAAATGTTTTGGTTCCATAAGTGTACTGCTTTTGGGAATAGCTCCTTCCAGTGTTATACCTGGGAGGTGGTTCTTCCCACTGTGTCTCAGGTTCTACCTCCACAGGAGATAGTGGTCCAGAACATGAAGCCGGGACATGACTTTCATGTGTGTTCTCCTGGACGGGCAAAATTCCGATGTCTCATCTGACCCAGAGACAGGGTATGTGTCCTTTATCTAAGATAACTTCCCTGTCTTTGGTGTTAGCAAACGCTCATTTTCTATGGGCTTAACTTAGGGGGAAAAGGTTGGAACAGTTTAAAGTTC